>PVLC010000874.1:0-160844 GCA_004027655.1 Graphiurus murinus
CATTCTACCTCCGAGCTATACCCCCAGCCCTATTTTTTATTCTTTATTTTGAAACCGGGTCTCACTAAGTTGCAGAGTGCCTCACTAGGTAGCTGAGGCTGGCTGCGAACCTGGATCCTCTGGTCTCAGCCTCCCGAATGCTGGGATTACAAACATGCGCCACCACGCCCGGCTCTCTATGTCTATTTTTATGCCAGTGCCACCCTGTCTTGATATGTGTAGTTTTGTATTCTCTTATGTCTTAATAGGAGGTTTGGGGCACTAATGAGCAACATAGACCTTTTCTTTCCCTGGTCTGATCAGGTATTAGATTCTTTACATCCCTTCTCAAGCTTTCAACATTTCATTTATCCTGTGTTCATCTTTATGATGCATCCTCTGGCTGGTTTCATTAGGAGATGATATCCTAGTAATTCTGAGAAATTCTAGCTGCAAGCATCTTAGTTTGTCTCTAGCAATGCCAGCTAACCTTGTTATAACTAAGTTGCTTGGCTCTAATGGGCTTTCTTGGATGTATAGAATTAAATATTTGGGATGTGAAAAGATGCTTTGTTTCCCAAAATTCCAGTTGGGTAAGTTCAGGATAGTACAGCTTGCTATACTGTTAAAAGATTTAAACATGTTTCCAAAAGACTATGCAAGCAAGCAAACAATTCTAGCAGATAGCTCTGAGTGGGCCATAAGATAGACTTTCACAGTTGAATCTCATCCTACCTGAGCTTTCCTTTCCCAGAAGGTCTTTGCACTGTTGTTTCGTGAGAATGAGATTTGCAGAGATGGGCATCTTTGTAGTAGTGAAGATGGAACACAGCCTAGAGATCTGCTTGAAGTTGGAACTTTGGACAGGACCATGTATCATTGCTTTAAGTTGCTAAGCCTGAATAAAAAGCCCACATGACAAGTGGAATCAACAGCAATTGTCCTGTGGTTGTTGCTATTCTCTTCTGTAGTCAATCATGTATGGTTCAAGCTCATTTTCATGTAATAGCACCTAGAGCTTGCCTGTGAAATTTAAGCAAACTTGCGTATCTGTTTTATTTTGGACATTAACAGAACTCTGCACACAAGTGGACTCCATCAGGAGCATCTGTTAAGGGCCTCTCCCAAGGTGAGGGCAAGGGAGTGAGCACGTAGGAAGGCTAGGGCACAAATCAGGTTCTGGATTCTGTCTGCTTGAGCACAGTTCCTCCTACGTGACCTCCGGCAAGTGGTCAGTGTTGAAGGTGTGATAAGAATAGCATCTACCACTAGAGTTGCTACAAGGTAGAGATACCACAAAAAGGACTTAGCATAGGTAAGAGCTGGCAAGCTTTTCTACAGAGCCAGAGGGCAAATCTTTTAGGCTTTGTGACACCAGAGGCTTCTGTATCCAACTACAGTCTTTGAGCTCTACTGTTGAAGCTTGAAGGCAGCCATGATCTGCAAATGCGTGTATGGCTGTGTTCTAAAAGTACTTCGTTATTTTATTTTTTACTTCTTGTTGTTGCTCTGGGTACTAAACACAGGGCCTCTTGCATGCAAAGCACATGTTCTGCCTCCCGCTGAGCTTTGCTCCCAGTCCAGGCTTCATGTTTAAAAAAAAAAGTTTTTATTGGTACATTATAATAATGCATAGTAGTGTTATTCATTGTGATCTATTCATACATTTACATAATAATTTTGTCATTTTCATTCACCAGTAGTTCCTCTTTCCCTCTTCTCCTCCCTCCCTTGGTTGCCTTCTTTCTACTCTACTGGTCTCCCTTCCATTTTCATGAGATCCCCGCCTCTTCTCTCTAGCTTCCATGTATGAGAAAAAACACATGATTCTTGATTTTCTGAGTTTGATGTGATACTCTTTGGTTCCATCCATCTTCCTGCAATTGAAAAAAACTATGTTCTTTTTTATGGCTAAATAAAACCATTGTATATACCACATTTTCCGTATGTATTCATCTGTTGACAACCCCCTAAACTGGTTCCCTAACTTGGCACTCGTATAGCTATAGACATGGATATGCATGTATTGCTATAGTATTCTGACTTTAATTCTTTTGGATAAATACCAAAGAGTGTAATAACTGGGTCATATGGTGGTTCCATTTTTAGTCTTCTGAAACACCTCCATACTGATCTTCATAGAGGTTGCACTAATTTACAATCCCACCAACAGTGTTCATTTTCCCCCATATCCTCATCAGCATTTATTATGATTCGTATTCATGATGATTGCCATTCTAATTGAAGTGAGATTAAATCTCCTAATTTGCATTTCCCTGATTTGCTAAAGAGATTGAAATTTTTTTATATATATATTGGTCATTTGTATTTCTTTTTAGAAGTGTCTGTTGAGTTCATTTCCAGGATTCCTTATCTATCTAAAAGCATATGGCAGGCTGTACCTGGTCCACGGGCTGCCATTTGCTGTCTACCTCATTAAGCACAGGGGCTGGTGACTAGTGGATCTTTGCTAGCTGTCAACTGTTCTCACAGACTGGGGACCACCTGTGGACACCTGTTCCCTTATTCACTGCTTCATGTTTTTAACAGAATGTTGAGGTTCTGGCCAGCCGGAGCAGTGCTTCAGAGCAAAACCAGGTGGGGGCTGAAATCCGTGAGAAAGTTCTAAAGGAGGAGAATGAGAAGCTGCAGGAAAGAATTGGGGAGCTGGAGCAGAGAGTGGCTCAGCTGCAGAAGCAAATGGAAGACATGAAAGGTGATGAAGCCCAAGCCAAGGAAATGCTCAGGAAGTATGAGGTGAGGCCTCCCACTTTGGTACCTCAGGTTTGGCAGATTGGAGCCTTCCTCCTGGTTATGGTCTCAGAGGTAGGAAGGGCTTATTACCATAACTTAGTAGGAAAGATCAGGCAATTCTGCCAGCCCTTTCTTTTGTTGCTCTAGGAGTGGTGTGAATGGAAAGACTGGGAAAGGATGATGAGGTCAGGGTGGGACATATAGGTTTGGAGACAGGAATTCCCATGGCAGACACACTTAACCAGCCAAATCTCCACTAAGGCCTCTAAACATGGGCAGAGACTATTGTCACTACACCGGCAAACTGATTCTCACTCTGAATGGTCCTTTTTTTTTCAGTACTGGGGATTGAACTTAGGGACATTCTACCTTTGAGCTACACCCCCAGCCCTATTTTTTTATTCCTTATTTTTGAAACAGGGTCTCATTAAGTTGCAGAGCACCTCACTAAGTAGCTGAGGCTGGCCATGAACCTGCGGTCCTCCTGTCTCAGCCTCCCTATTATTGGGATTACAAGTGTGCGCCACCACGCCTGGCTCCAGATGGTCCTTTTTTAATACATTATTGATATGTTTGAAGTTACCCAGGTTTCAGCAAACCAGTTATACACACTGGAAGTGGGATCTGATAGATGCAAGGGGCAGATGAGCCTGGACCTTCTTTTCACGCAACTGCCCATGCCTAGATTTCTCAATCTCCAGGGCTAAGGCTGGATATTTGTATTTTCAAAACATCACTGGATGTTCACATGTGGCTAAAACTGGAAGTGTACAGGGGCACACATTTCCAAGAGTCCTACAGCTGTGTGTTGTGTTGGGCCCCTGACAGCCACATTGTGACCACCTCTGTACTGTTGTCTGTACATATCTGTAGATTTCATTCCACTGAGCCTGCTTCCTAGGCACAGCATGTATCTCTGTGCATACTGACCCAATGTTTCATTGCAGGATGAAATGCAGCAACTAGAGGAGGCCCTTGCACATGCCAGAAAGGAAGAAAAAGAAGCTATATCCACCAGAAGGGCCCTGGAGAGTGAGCTAGCAGATGCTCAGGTAAACTCTGAGGCCTATGGTCTTTGCTCAAAAGGGACAAGTAAATACAGCCACTGGTCTCCTTCTTCCAGGTGGCTCCCTCTTGACTATAATAACCACCCTGGGCTTCAATCTGCACATCTAGACTGGTGGTTCTCAACTGGGGGACATTTGGTAATGTCTGGAGACATTTTTCTTCTCACAGCTGGGGAGATGGAGCTGGCATCCAGTGGGTGGAGGCCAGGGATGCTGCTGAACATCCTACAAGCACAGGGTGGCCTCCATAATAAGGAACTGTCTGGCCCAGATCTCAGCAGTGCCAAGGTTGAGAAACCTTGGTCTAAACATTAAATGGCTTGACATCTTTCCAAAGATAAAAGATGAATTGTGTGAGAAGGCAGTGTGGAGTCAGTTTTCTGGCCAAAGCCAATTTCTCTTCTGCTCTGGGCAAATGCACTCTACAGAGTACAGACCTTCAGGATGATTATTATAAAGAGCAAGAGGAAGTCATTGCCTTGAAACTAATAGCTATCTCTATTCAAAACCAATAAGTTCTTAGAAAATGAGATTTTCCCATTTGAAGGTTAGAAAGATTATTCAAAGTACATTGTAACAAAAGTCTGCTCTGAAGTTCTAAATTGACCTTGCACAGTGACCTCGGTGTGATTCAGGTATGTCCTTCCTTCTACTGGCTGTGAGGTTTTAAAGAATCTGTACATGTACATCCTCCAGATGCACTTCTGAGGCGGTAAAAGCCTGAGGGGTTGAGAGTTGACCAGAGGGAGGTGGTTCAAGTTTTGCATTAGAGACCGGCCCACTTGTTTGCAGGGACAGGTGTGTGTGTGTGTGTGGGGGGGGGACACATTAAAAGTATTAGATGCTGGCTCAGATTTGTGTCCAATGGAAGTTCTCCTTTAAGTTCACCTTTCTCTCCTCACAGTGGAGGGCAGGATTCACACAAGTCAGTCAGAACTCAGGGCCTCATACATCATAACCATGCCTGCTCCTTGGCTTGTCTCTCCTGAGTTCAATGTCTGGCTGCCTTTTGCTTTGAATTTTTCTTTCTTTAAGCTTACATCTTTAAGTTTGTATCTTCATTATAAACTCTTGTTGGGTTGACTTGGTGTGGGTGGAAATTTTGTTGTATTGCTGGTCTCATGATGGCTACTGTTACCCAACTGCCTGTCAAAGTGTGAGACTTAAATTGTGAGCTAGTTGGGGACAGAAAGAGAGGAAACGCACTGTACTTAGTAGAGATAGGAATCCACACCTCTAAGTCATGTCCACACAAAGGGCAAGGCACAAGACTGTCTCCCACTTGTGGAAGAGGTTCAGTAGCTTGGGGTCAGAGTTAATTCCCACACAGAACAGAAGAAGGACTCAGGGTCCCCAGACCTTCATGTAATTGCCATCGCCACCATTTCCAATGAATCTTTCCCTTGGCCTCGGAAATTTTCACTCATGTGCCACTTTGGGATCTTTGATCTCAGTGGTGTGAGATGGTGAATATGCTTCACACAGTATGAGACTGCATGCAGTGGCCACAGGCAGTACAATCTAAACCGAGCCTGACAGTTTCACCATCTTTACCTGAATTAGCTGCTCTCAAAGGAGTGCTCTGAAAAGTGTGCCATCACTCTGGAATACTTAGTTTTCTTCCAAATTGGTAACCAGATAGCTCCTTTTGTTCAATAACTTTTTTGCATGCCTTTTGTCCCAAGCTTGGTACCCAGAAGGAAGGCTTAGACCTTGAGGAAGAGAAAAGGGTAATTGGTGCTTTTTTCACACAAGCTTGTCCCCCTGCCCCTTTCTCTTTCATTTGGAACTGAGAATTGAACCCAGGAGCATTCTACCTCTGAGCTATATCCCCAGCCCTTTTTACTTTTTATTTTGAAATAGGATCTTGCTAAGTTGCTGAGACTGGCCTAGAACCTGCAATCCTCCTGTCTCAGCCTTCCAAGTATTGGGATTATAGTCATACACCACCATGCCTGGCTTTGCACAAGCATATTTGAAAAGCTTTGTAGTTTTAGAAATCTATTGCATATTCATATATGATAAACACATTTCTTTTCATGGTAGCTAAAGACCATGGTGAACTTCTGTCTGATATACTGGGACACAGTCAAAATGTGCCAGAGGAATGGAAAGGTATCATTCTTGGTTTGCTCTACCCCTATCCCTTGGTCCTGAACTGTGCTGCTATCTAGTCTGCTTGAACTGCATTCAAGACAAAAGCATCTGTGATTCTGTTTCCAGGTGGCTTCTGCAGATGGGGAAGTGAAGAAACCTCTTATGGGGAAGCCACAATTATTTCCTTTAGGGAGAGATCAAGGCATCTATTCTGTTGTCTTCATCTCCAGCCCTAGAATATTATAGAATATTAGGTACTGTTCTGCTCAGCATTCTTATAGCTGCAATCTAAAAGACTGACCACATAACTTAGAGGAAAGAAGATGTATTTTCTTACTGTTTCTGGTTCAGTTCATGTGAGGCTGGGGAACGCAGATCTCAGGCTATGGTGGCAGGAAGTGGAGACGAGGAAAGCACATGGATTGTGCTCCTCATATCATGGAGGCTGGAAGCAAGACAGAGATCAGGGGAAGGAGGGACCAGATACAATCCCTAAGTCCACACTCCCAGGAACTCCCCTTCTCCAGCCATACCTTGCCAGCCTAGGGCACCACCCAGATAAATCCATTACAATCGATTTATCCACTGTTGAGATTCAACCTTCATGACTCAACTCCATCAACTCCAAACACCAGTTTATGAGCTCTTTAAGGGACCAGTCTGTATTTAACTATGACATTCATCCCCTGGCCCCTGAAGAGCTCACACCTAGCTCAGAATGCAAAATGCATTTAGTCCCCTCCAAGAGTTCCCAAAGTTTTAACAGTTCCAGCATTGCTGAAAAGTCCCAAAGTCCAAAGTTTCCTCTGAGACTCAAAGTGAAGTCTTATGAGCCCCTGTAAAAGACAATGAAGATCAAAATAAAAAGCAAGTTATATGCATCCAATATACAATGGCAAAGAGTAAACATTTGCATTCTCAAAGGGAGGAATAGGACTATAGAAAGAAGGAATAGGACCAAAACAGTAACAAAATCGAGCAGGGCAAGTATTTAATCCTACAGCTTCATTTCTGCCATTCGGGACACATGGCAGTAAGAAATTATCTCCAAGGGGCCTTGGCAGCCCTGCCCCTGTGGCCTGGATGATTGCAATGGGTGTGTACTTACTCTTCTAGTCTGCTCCATGGCTCAAAGCTAGCAGCCTTTCCTTGTGGTTGTTCCACATTTCTGGCATTTCTAAATCTCTGGGGTATTTCTTGTAACCTTGGCTTTATCCTCACAGCTTCACAATTGACCCATTTGGGCCTGCTAGCAGAGATGCTGACCCTGAACATGATTTCTAGATTATGTACAAAGGATTCATTTTTGGGATAGTCATCTTCTAGGAGTGATATTCTGTTTTCCATGTGGTCTAATCTACTGTTTATAGTTTGTATTGATGCCTTCACTTCTATTATTGCATCTTTCACATCCTTCACTTCCCTCAAGGCTTCTCTATGATTCCTGCTCAGGGTGTCAGATTCTTTGTTTATTTGTTCCTTTATTTCTTTCCAGCTCTCTCTGCATTCTTTCTGGAACTTTTGTATCGTTTCTATTATTAAAGATCTGAGTTGTTCTTCTGGTAATCTCTGCCATTCAGTGTTGTTGAGTTCTGTTATTGTGGGATTGTGTTGACTGATTGTTTCTTTGCTATTTTTCCTTCCCATGGTTTGCCTGTTCTTAAATTTATATCTTTGCTGCTCTTGCAAGTTTTCTCTGAATTTATAGGTTTCTTATTTTTATTTTCTCTCTGTGAATGGTATCTTGTACTGAGTTGCAAGTACTCTGGGACTTCTTCTGTCCACTCTATTGGTGCCTTTGGTGGTTTCAGGTGTTGACTCCTAGGGTCTAGCAAGAGCTAACAAAGCAACCAACCCTCCGAACAAACATAGATAAAGCAATGCAAAATGAAAACAGAGTAAAAACAAAACAAAAAACCCAGAAAACAAAAACCAACAACAAGAAACAAAATTTAAAAACCCTGCAAGTTTATAAGAAGAGACCTGATTTGTCCTCTGCAGACCTTTTGGGTAGATCCCTGCTGCTGTGGGCGGCTGGCAAAAATGGCGGCTGCCACTGCCGTGCACGTGCCGGCTCCTTTGTTCTCCCTGGTCTGCTCTCTGGGTTCTGATCAGCTGCTTTGTTGCTTTGTTCACTTTTCTGCTGTTTTGCCTCTCTTTCCTTCCATCAAGAAGCTGCTTTTGCGGCAGTTTTGATTCAAGCTCTGCCGTGCAGTTGATCACTGCTCCAGCTCTGTAGGGAGAGGTGAGCTGGGATGGCCCCGCTTGGGCTTAAGCTGGTCGTACCACGCGTTCTGGTCACTGTTGAAGGTGCCTTGATATGCCGCCTGGTTAGGACGTGGAGTTCAGGAATCGCTCACTCCACTCTGGTCACTGGGAATGCAGAAGGTCGTTATATATTTCTTTGTTAGTAGACCCCACACCGGGGGCTGGCTCAATGGCAGTCGCCACTCTGTGGCGTGGCACTGCTGCTGTGCAAATGGGCTCCTTCGCTCTCCCTGGTTGGTCTTCTGTATTCTGTTCAGCTGTACCTCAGTTTTCGTAGCTTTGTTCACTTTTTTGTTGCTTTTTTTCTTCTGTCAAGAAGCTGCTTTTATGGCAGATTTGAATTCCATTTAGATTTTCAGACACCATCCTGAACTTTTACCATGAGCAGCATTGACCATGTGCAGTGTTTCTACAATGCATTCCTGGAGATGGTATCAGCTAAGTTGACTTTTTTTTTTTTTATCACTGAAGTAACGGATCTGATTGCTTTGTGCTGTGGCCGTGAAATTCTCTCTGCCGCCTGCTTCTGTGGTTGACCTGGTGTCTAAATGATAGCACTGTCCTTTTCCTACCATTTGCAGCGAGAACTGAGTCGGACCATCCAGGAGCAGAAGCATTTGTCCCAGAAACTACAAGATGAGACTGAGCAGAAGGAGCAGCTAAGAAGGCAGAAGAATGAGATGGAGAATGAGCGCTGGCACCTGGACCAGACCATGGAGAAGCTGCAGAAGGAGGTGAGAAAGAAGCTGGGGGTGTGAGACACAGCTCCCTCTGGGTCTGATGAGAGCCAGGGAAACCTGCAGGTCTGTCCAAACACAGATGTGTGCCAGAGATTTGCAGATCCCCTGAAGCAGGGCTTTGGACGTGTTGAGAATCCTAAATGCAGAGAAATTGCTCTAACAAATAAAGGCCAAACCTCCTGGACTCTGGGCAGCATGGTCACCTCATAGCAATTAGCAGAAGAAGCCTGGCATGGGGGCACACACTTAACCAGTGTTCCCTCAGTCTGAATCTACACGTCTTGCATCTATGTGTGCTGGAATATGGAAGGTACAAAGGTTTCAAAACATAGAAGTTTCTGCCCACCTCTGCCACAAAATACCCAAGAGGGGAAAGACACAAAACTGATGGCTCCCTGAATTCCAGGAGCTGACATGAGGATTGCCACTTTCTTTCTTTCTTTAGGTACTGGGGGCTGAACTCAGGGGCATTCTACCTCCAAGCTACACCCCCAGCCCTATTTTTTATTTTTTATTTGAAACAGGGTCTCACTAAGTTGCGGAGGGCTTCACTAAGTAGCTGAGACTGGCCATGATCCCGGATCCTCTGGTCTCAGCCTCCCAAGTACTGGGATTACAAGCGTGGCCACCACACCCAGCTCTAGGGTTGCCACTTTCTAATGCTTCCACATGCCAGTTGCTTTACTAGACATTTTTTATGTAACTAGAATTCTGTCTATATCTGTATATTGTTTTAATTCCGACAATGATTCTGTAACGTAGATATTATGATTTCAGTATTTCCAAGGAGAACACTGCTAAGGCCCAGAGAGGTTAAGGGCATGTCCCAGTCATATACTGGTAAGTGGCAGAGCAAGGGTCTGACCCAGGACAGTGTGTCCAGCTCCAAAGGATGTGTGTGTTCACTCCTCTCTGTCATTGACAGGTCAAAGGGGCCAAACTTAGGTAGTCCAGACAGGTGCTTCTCACCTTGGAGGAAGCTGTGGAAAACAGGGAGAAGAGGAGATGCTTTCTGTGTTGCACTGAGACCCAGCCCCTGCTCCATGGACTCAAATAGAGCATCACAGGATGGGTCACTCCCTGTGACACTCCCATGTTACTTCTTTCAGATGGCTGACATTGTTGAGGCATCCCGCACATCCACACTGGAGCTCCAGAACCAGCTGCATGAGTATAAAGAAAAGAATCGAAGGGAGCTTACAGACATGCAAAGGCAGCTGAAGGAGAAAACCCTAGAGGCAGAAAAGTCCCGGCTAGTGACCATGAAAATACAGGATGAGGTAATGCGTGGCCATATGATTTCCTCCCGTATCCTTTATTCAGCTTGCTTTGAAATGCTATTATGAGGGATTCAGGGGTAAAGGTAGCTTTTGTGCTTGAGTCTTCATTCTTAGCCCTCTGATGGTTACACTGGCAAATGGCATTCTAAGGCACAAAAAACCCCACTGACTCTAACGTGAAATGGACACAGCTTTAACTGTACCATTTTCTTGATTAATTGCCAAATTTCTGCCTAAAACGTTGAGCTGCCATTTATGGAACAGGAGTGGTGTGCAAAGCAGTATCTAAATGGTTTATATGTATATACATTTATATTTTAATTTGCTCTTAGAACAAGAATTGCAGTAACTGTGGGGGTTTTTTGTTTGTTCATTTGTTGTGGTACTGGGGACTGAACCCAGGGGCATTCTACCTCCGAGCTACACTCCCAGTCCTATTTTATTATTTATTTTGAAACAGGGTCTCACTAAGTTGTGGAAGGCCTAAGTAGTTGAGGCTGGGGCTGTGAACCTGGGATCCTCCCATCTCAGCCTCCCAAGTACTTGGATTACAAGCATATGCGACCACGCCTGGCTGGGTTTTTGTTTTTGTTTTGCTATTTGTCTTTGAAAATTCAGACTTTTAATGAGATTGGGCAGTGGGCAAAAGTTTCAGAATATTAGTGGAGACTAAAGAAATCCTTAGGAAGCTAGGTAAGGTAGCACATGCCTGGAATCTCAGTATTTGAGAAGCTGAGACAAGAGGATTGCAGATTTGAGGCCAGCCCGAGCAACTTAGTGAGACCTTGTTTCAAAATAAAAATGGGGCTAGGAATATAGCTTAGAGGTAGAATACCCCTAGGTTCGATCTCTAGTACCACAAAAAACATAGGAAGAGAGAGAAGGAGGGAGGGAAAGAGGAAAAGAAATCCTTAGGAGTTTATAAGTATTGAAATTATTAAAACATATCTTGGTTTTATACTTAATAATTAAACAGATAGATCCAAATGTTAGCTTTCTTCAGTTTTGATCTTTAAATAACTGAAAAAAAGGAAATGTTTTTAATTGTTTCAATGTAAAGCTAGAGGCCCTGAAATGCAAGTGCAGTGGTTACTGATTTCTAGCTTTGCCCCTTGCCAATTGGATGACCTTGAACAAGTTCTTCCAGTTTTCTGAGCATCTGTTGCTGCCTCTGTAAAAATACACAAAATATTAGTGACTTCATAATTAAATGATAGAACACATGAGGCTATATAGTAGAGAATCTATATATCCTGGACACTTACTAGGTGTGAATTTCTCTATTTTTAAGTTCTGAAACTTATTTTTTTTTCACAGTGCTAAAAGTACAAAATATAGTGCTAAAAGTACAAGGTGCTCTTTCATATAGTGCTAAAGTACAAAGATTCTGCAGGAAAATACATTTCCTTTAAAAAATAAACTTTTAATTTCTTTGATGATCAAAAGAAAGTTACTCAAGAGTCATTGCTGAAACTGTAAGAGAACAATGGATATTTATTACCAACTTCTAGAACACTTTTGAAAGGACCCTGGTAACAGAGCCCTCTCAGGGCCGCATGACACAGGACTCTAAGAAGAACTGAAGTCAGCACGGGACATCACAGTCCTCTTTGGCATTAAAGAACATTATTTTCATTTCTACAGCAAAGGGGTTGAGGGGTTCAGATGTTTGCTAGGACACCAACAAATACTTTTTCTGCTTTGATTTTAAAAGATCACAGTGTCACAGTGACCCCTGCAAATGCTCCCCATTGCTTTTTATGTAAAGGTTTTTACTTTAAAATCTTTGGGTTGGAAGGAAACTCAGAGATCTCTAGTTAGATAAGGAAACAGAGGTTTAATGAGATTAGTTAAGGCCAGATGGAGACCAGTCTTGTTTATTAAAGAATAGTCATTTTTAAAAAAGGATTCTCTATAATGAAAACAAAGATGACTTTCTACATTTCCTTAGTGGGGCAGCCCTGTGATATGCTATTTCCAAGCACATGTCATTGCTCTGAAGGGAAACTTAAGTCAGGTGCTATCCTTAAGCTGTTGAAGTCACAGAATTATAATTAATGAGGCAAAGTCACTCTGAACCCTTGAAAAACTCAAGCTCTACGCTGGATACTGTCCTTTACCCTGAGCTAACGCTCTTAGTTGAAAAAAGCTGCAGGGGTCACACAGTGCTGTAGTTCTTGAAGATAACCTTTATAAATTAAGAGTTACAGTTCACCAGCTTTCAGTTTATTTTTTAAATCGTATTTTGAAAAAGGTGTTGTGTGTGTGTGTGTATGTGTGTGTATGTGTGTGTGTTGGGCGGGGAGGATACTGAGGGTTGGACTCAGGGACATTCTACCTCTGAGCTACATCTCCAGCCCTTTTTATTTTTTGTTTTAGAAATAGAGTCTCACTAGGTTTCTGAGTCTTGTTATGTTGCTGAGGCTGTCCTTGAACATGTGATCCTCCTGTCTCAGCCTCCCAAGTACTGGGATTACAGCCATGCACCACCATACCTGACCTGCAAAGGATAGTTTTAACTTTTTTCTTTTTTTTTCCGGTAATGGGGATTGAACTCAGGGGCATTCTACCTCTGAGCTATACCTCCAGCCCTATTTTTTATTCTTTATTTTGAAACAGGGTCTCACTAAGTTGCTGAGTGCCTCACTAGGTAGCTGAGGCTGGCCGCGAACCCGGATCCTCCAGTCTCATCCTCCCAAATGCTGGGGTTACAAGCGTGCGCCACCACGCCCAGCTGGTTTTAACTATTTAAAAGTAGCACTGGTGGGTTCAAAAGTTGCCTGCTTCCTTTTGATTGAAGATAGCCTGTTCTCAGATACCAACCAGGGTAAGTGTCCCTTGTGTGATGCTTGGGACCACAGTGTTCCTTTCAGGGATTGTGCATACACTTTACCAGTTGAGCACTTCTCATCTGAAAATCTAGACTCTGAAATCCTTTTCCTTTTGAATTTTGGAGCACTTGGGATTAGGGATGCTCAGGCCAGATTTTCACTCTTCTGCATGTTCTTACTCTATGCCCTTGCAAGGTGCTTGTGGGGAACTGCTGGGCCCAGGAACATAGAGCCATGCTGGCCAGTGGGGCTGAGGGGCACACTGGGTTTCAGGAGAAAAACGTTAGGCATTGGGAAAGATGCCAAGAGGAAATGGGGGCTGTATGTCTGTTTATTAGTCTTTATTTCAACCCCATGTTCTTTTTGGGTATCATTTAATTTGATTATTATCACAGCTCTATGAGGTAAGCTTTAGAATTACCCCAATTTTGCAAGTGAGGAAATCCAGTCCTGGAGAGAGTGAATGCTCTGGAGTGGTGAACCCTCTGTAGCCAGGGACTGTCCCATCTCCCCTTCCCATGGATGATATCTATTATGTGCCTTTACTTGCCACTGCCGCCAAAACCAGACCAGGGCTAGCTGGAGATGTCTTCTTCCAAACTGGGCTGTGCTCCTAGAAATGTCAGGGGCTCTGTCAACCTCCAAGAGTTAATTAGTGAAAAGCTGGTTTAGATTTCAGTGTATCGCCACTGAAGTCAGTACCAGGGGTTAATATAACGCTTTGAGGGACTTATTAGAAGTATTTTAAGTACTTGAAGATTCATTTTATTTAGTACAGATTTTATATAACCAGTAATATATTCAATAAAGTCTTTTTTTTGCTAAATAAACAAACAAACAAACAAACAAACAAAAAACCTCCAAGAGAAGAACTCGTTTCCTAAAGCTTCAGACTGGCCTTCCCGAATGAGCCTATTTGGGCTTTTCCAACTATTCTGTAACATGTATCCCAAGAGGGTAGTATCTTATAATGGCATTTGCCACTTCCACACACTCCCTGAAGGAAATAAACCCCTGGCGTATTCTTCTCCTAAGGCTGTGTGTGCCTTCCCCCATCCCCCTGTATCATCTGAGGGGAGGGGTGTTGGGAACAAAAAGGCCAGCCTTGGGCTTCAGTGAATCAGCCCACCCAGATTTTTAAGGAGAACCTACTGCATGTGGAGAAGGATGAGAGATTCCGAGGAAGTTGAAAACAGGCCCTTAAGAATCAAGCCAGTTTGTTGCATGTTCCTCAAAGTTATTAGTCTAGTGCCATCTTGTGGATGAAAAAAATCACTGTAAATTATGACAACTGCTAGATTATTTTCTTCTAGAGCAGAAGTTGTCCTCTAATGCACATGTTTATACTGTTTGATTTTGTGCCTGCAGGTTGCTTCAAAGTCATTAATTTGGTTTTATTTTACCCTAATTTTGAACCTCTTTTGAAGTGATGCTGATCCAGGTGGGCAATAAATTACTCTCTGGAAAGTGAGTACGTGGTTCAGTGACTTTCAAGTGTTTTTGAGCATGGGCCACGGTAAGAAGTATATCTTGTGTTGCAACCTAGTCACACCTGTACAAGCATATTATTATCCAGGACAAAATAATCATAAAACAGTATTTGCTTATAGTCTATTTTTTTTCTTCTATTTAAAATGCTGGTTAATGTCTTTTGGATTGAATTAATTAATTTATTTATTTATTGTGGTACTAGAGATTGAACCCAGGAACATTCTACCTTTGAGCTACACCCCCAGCCCTATTTTATTTTTTATTTTGAAAGAGTGTCTTGCTAAGTTACTGAGGTTGGCCTTGAACCTGTGGTCCTCCTGTTTTAGCCTCCCAAGCACTGGAATTACAGGTGTACACCACTGTATACCCAGAAACCCCCTTTTTTTACAGAAGGGAAACTGAGGCCCAGAGAGAGGTAGGACTTGCTCAAAGTCTTCTGATCTCCAACAGAGAGGAAGTCTACTGGGCCCTCTTGCTTTGGATGAGCCATGTCTGTTGGGGTCTCTGTGTTCCTGATATCCCCAGAAACACCCCCATCTTCCTCTCCTAGATGCGCCTGATGGAAGAAGAGTTACGGGACTACCAACGTACTCAGGACGAAGCACTCATGAAAAGACAGCTTCTGGAGCAGACGCTGAAGGACCTAGAGTATGAGCTGGAGGCCAAGAGCCATCTCAAAGATGACCGCAGCAGGCTCGTCAAGCAGATGGAGGTCTGTGGGCTGCATGGGAGGGAGCAGGATCATGGAGAGCCAGTCTGGGCCACCAGGAAGTGGCTCTTGTAGTCTTTTCATTAGCCAAATGTTATTAAGGTCATTTCTGGATTCAAGGGAGAATTTGGTAGTTTATAGCCAGAATAAATGATGGGTATAATTTAGTTTAATGTCCTCACTGTCTTGAAGAGGAAACAGGACAGATTCCTCAAGAGGGTAGGTGCCTGAGGGTACAGATAGTTGGAAGCATGAATCAAAGGAGCAAAGCCTGCAAACCTTCTGTGTGGCCAGAGAGGGGCTGCTCTGTGCCTTGTACCCAAACATCCATTCTAGGGACCATCAGGGCCCACTGGTCATACCACATCCTCTTTTCTTTTGTGTGTGTGTGGTACTTGAGGATTGAAACTAGGGACATTCTACGTCTGAGCTATGCCCTAGTTCTTTTTTTTTTTTTTAATTTTGAAATAGAGTCTCAGTAAGTTGCTCGGGGCCTCGATAAGTTGCTGCAAACAGTAGCTCAATTCATTATTAGTTATGTGGTCTAAAACAGGATATCAGAAATGGCTCAGTATGATTACCGTTGGTGGGGGGGTAAATTTCACAAGCTGAAAACATAGACACTTTAGAGAAATGTAAATGAGCCAGGTGTGGTGGTGCAAGCCTGTAATTCCAGTACTTTGGAGGCTGAGACAAGAGGATCACAGATTTAAGGCCAGACTCAGTAATGTAGTGAGACCCTGTTTCAAAATGGAAAAAAAAAAAAAAATTAAAAAGGGCATGAGGGGCAGGTAGCTGCGGAGGGGGTAGCATGTCCATTAGGTGACAACCATTGGAGGTAGAATGCACCTGGGTTCAACTCACAGGAAGGGAAGGAAAGGAGGGAGGGAGAGAGGAAAGAAGAAAGAGTAAATGAGGTAACCGAACCTCAGTATGAACAGTCCACAGAGAATGACAAGATAATCTTGAAATCATTGCACCTGAACTTAGAAAATAATATTAAAAAAAAGAAACTAAGTTCAAATCAGAAAAACATACTCCCTTTCCAATGGAATCTAGAGAGAGATAGAGACTAAAACATTAGCGTTGGACTCCTAGGGAAGAAGTTAAAGTTGTTAAGGTTTTGATAAAAGACAGTGTTCAAGGCCAGGGAGAGAGAAGGCTTAAAATCAAAATCTAAAGAATTCCTGATTCAGCTTTGCAAACAAACAGAAATAACTTTTCAAAACCTCCAGGGGACTGAGCAGTTTATGTCTAGGGAGTGATGTTTCAACCATTGAAGATTTTATGAGATTGGCCTCTTTTAGAGACCAGAATAACCTGATTAGAGTTTTATTCCTTCTTCATAGGATTGTTATATTTTGCTAACACATCTTAGTTCTGATCTCCTTAGGGGAGGTCATTTTAACCTGGTTAAAAGCAAGCAGGGCCACCAGACAGGGGAAAGAACCTTTGGTGTGAGGGTCCTAGACCTTGAATGTTGCTGCTGGGTTCTGGACAGTATGGATTTGGGGTAGGAAGAGAGCTTCATTAAAAAGTGATTTTAATTGAAGATTGAGTTGTCAGGTCATCTCCCTCTCAAGTATTCTGACTGAAAAGAACGTTTCTTCTGGCTGACAAAGTCTAGAAGCAGTGTTATAGTTAAGCTTCATTTGCCCTTGTGCGCTCATTTGGCTATTTTTCCACTAATTCTGAATGACTGGCCCTCGAGGTCTCTATCATGAAAGGCACTTGAGGGGTGTTTCCTCCCTAAGAGGTGGCTGGCAGGACTATCTTGCTGTGACTAATGTCTTGCCCGTTCCTTCATTAGCACTTAGCAAATTAATTCTTAGCACTCAAGAGTTCTTTTAGTGATGGACATTTTCTGTAAACTCAGAAACTCAGGTGGGTGTTGGATGTAAATGCAGTGCTTGTAGATGGAGCTTGGTGACTTCTGAGCACAGACCAAGGAGGAATCAGCAACTACAGAACAAATAGGCAGCTTCGGCCAGGACCTGGCTCTGTCCCAAGTTGGCTTTCAGGATCCTTCCTGGGAGAGAGCTTTCTAGTTTCCTTATAGGTTTCAATCATTATTAGAGAAAGCCATTCACAGACAGCTCATCATTTGCCTGAGTTCTGCCAGTTTAATTTTTGATGGGGATAGCAACATCTGTCACTTGTCCGTCAACTTTAGCCGTTGCGAAGACAGTGTTTATGTACAAATGCAACAGGCGTATGGTTAAAAACTCAGAATGTTGATTGCTTTTTAACATGTATGACTCTGAGTTTACAAACCCAAACCTATAATAAATCTGCTGGTGTCAGGAGAAACACAAGCACAACCGCCCCACCCCTGCTAGGTGGGGTGGTGCTTCATATTGCAAGCCTTTTTCATGCACAAAGCTACTTTGAAATGCTTTTTCTCTTAATGTCACTCAGTGATATTAAATTGTTATTCAAATGTGATGATGAATTGACCAAAATTAGCCACCACTGTCTGTGTAATCCAAGGCAGGCTTGGGACTGCACAGGGCCAAGTGCACAGGGGTCCTTAGAAAGGACCAGGTGCAGAAGCTGCTGCTGGGTGCAGGAGTAAGGCTCTTGCGAACTCTGAGCAGGTGAAACATTGTCCTGAGCAGAAAGTATGTAGAGAAATGTGCCTGAGATGGTTTCTCAGCCTCTAAGTTAATTTTTAACAGGCAGCTGGCTTAGATTGGTTTAAACTTATTGATTCACAGGGAGAAAAAGACTTAAAGGAACATGCTTAGTTGTTTTTTTTTTAAATAGTATCTTTTTAAAAAAATTATTGTTGGTGCATTGTAATCATATATCTTTGTTAGGTACAAGCTGGTAAAGGCATACATGCACACATCCCTCATTTAACCCTTCCCCAATTCCCGCCCCACTCCCTCGCCCTCCCTCCTTCTCAAGTTCAGATTAGTGATTGACTTTGATATGTTTGTGAAAGTACATCATGTGCATTAGGGTGTTTCCCTCCCCCTCACCCCCATCACCTTCAGTAAAGTCAACTTCTTTGCTCATCTAAGGTTTCTTCTTCATCTAGAGTCCCTCTTATGATCCACTTTCTCCCTAGCTTCCGCATATTAGGGAGAGCATACGATTTTTTACTTTTTGTGACTGACTAATCTCACTTAACATAATGTTTTTCAGTTTCATCCATTTCCTTGCAAATGACATGGTTTTGTTCTTCTTTATGGCTAAGTAAAATTCCATTGTGTACATATCCCATAGTTTTGTAATCCACTCATCTGTTGATGGAACTTGGCAGGTTCCATAGTTTGGGAATTGGGAATTGTGTGGCTATGAACATAGATACACGAGGTTTTATAAAATTTACTTGGAAAACCATCTGGCCTAGGGCTTTTGTTTGATGGTAAATTCTTTATTGCTGTTTCTATCTCTTTGATTGCTACTGGTCAGTTTAAGTTTTCTATATCTTCTTGACTCAATTTAGAAAGGTTGTATGTGTCTAGAAATTTGTCAGTTTCTTCTAGATTTTCCATTTTGTTGGAGTACAGTTTTTCAAAATAGTTTCTGATGATCCTCTGGATTTCCACACTGTCAGTGGTAATAACACCTTTTTCATCTCTTATTTTGGTAATTTGGGTTGATTCTCTCTTTCTTTTGGTTAGGTTGGCTAATGGTTTATCTATCTTGTTTATTTTTTCAAGAAACCAGCTTTTGCCAGGCGTGGTGGCGCACGCTTGTAATCCCAGCATTCGGGAGGCTGAGACCAGAGGATCCGGGTTCGCGGCCAGCCTCAGCTACCTAGTGAGGCACTCCGCAATTTAGTGAGACTCGGTTTCAAAAATAAAGAATAAAAAATAGGGCTGGGGGTATAGCTCGGAGGTAGAATGCCCCTGAGTTCAATCCCCAGTACCGCAAAAAAAAAAAAAAAAGAAACCAGCTTTTGGTTTTGTTGATTTTCTGTATTGTTTTTTATTCTCTACTTCATTAATTTCTTCTTTGATTTTCATAATTTCCTGTCTTCTACTGGCTTTGGGATTAGACTCTTCTTGTTTTTCAAGGGCTTTGAGCTGTGTCATTAGGTTATTTGGTGATTTTCTGTTCTTTTTATGTGAGCACATGGTGCTATAAATTTTCCTCTTAATGCTGCCTTCAAGGTGCCCAAGAAGTTTTGATATGTCATGTCTCTGTTTTAGTTTGTTTCTAGGAATTTTTAAATTTCTCCCCTTCTTCTATGAATCATTCCTCATTCAGCAGTGTGTTCAGTTTCCATGTATTTTAGTGGTTACTCTGGGTCTTCTTATCGTTGATTTCTAGTTTCATTCCACTGTAATCTGAAAAGATGCAGGGAATTATGTTACATTTTTTTAATTTGCCAGTGCTTGCTTTGTGGTCCAGAATGTGGTCTACTTTGAAGAAGGTTCCGTGAGCAGCTGAGAAAAATGTGAATTCAGCTGTAACTGGATGAAATATTCTGTATGTGTTTAGTAGGTCCATTTATTTTATGGTATTCTTTAGGTCTGAGGCATCTTTACTGATCTTTTGTCTAGAAGTTCAGACTAGTGATATGAGAGAAGAATTGAAGTCTCCCAGTATTATTGTATTGGGATCTATATGTGACTTTATATCATGAAGAGTTTGTTTTATGAAAGTGGCTGCACCTATGTTTGGGGCATAAATATTGACTATTGTTATTTCCTCTTGCTGAAGTGTTCCTTTTACTAGTTAAAAAAAAAAAAAAATGACCTGCTGACCTGCTTTGTCTCTTTTGATAAGCTTAGGCTTAAAGTCTAATTTATCTGATATCATAGTTGCTACTCCTGCTTGTCTTTGAGTTCCATTGGCATGGATTACCTTACTCCAGCCCTTCACCTTTAGTTGTGGGAATCTTTGCTTATAAGGTGTGCTTTTTGCAGACAGCATATAGATGGATTCTGAGTTTTAATCCATTTTGCTACCTTGTGTCTTTTTATTGGGGAATTGAGGCTATTTATATTTAGTGTGATTGTTGAGAGATAATTTTTAATTCCTAACATTTTGAGTTTTAACCTGTTTAAGATAGTGTTTGTTCTTCTTTGCTTAGTTGTTTGCTTCCTGGAAATTATTGTTTCTTTGGTTCTGACATTTACTTGTTTGTTCTTCTTTATAGTTAATCTCTTTGAATATTTTCTCTAGTGCTGGACATAAATTTTTTCAGCTTCTGTTTGTCATGGAAGGTTTTATTTCCCCATCAATTTTGAGAGAAAGTTTTGCTGGGCAGGAGAATCTTGGCTGCAAGTTACTTTCTTTCAGAGTTTGGAATATGTTACTCCAGCCCCCCCTGGCTTTCATTACTTGATTTGAGAGGTCTGGAGTGATTCTAATTGGTTTGCCTCTAAATGTCACTTGGCCTTTTACTTTTGTTGCCTTTTAAGATTCTCTCCTGGACCTCTACATTAGTCAACTTGATTATTATTTGTTGTGGTAAACCTCTTTGGTCTTGTCTAGAGGGGGTTCTGTATGTTTCCTGTACCTGTGTGTCAACTTCTCTTTCTATGTTTGGAAAATTCTCTGATATTCCTTCTTTAAAATGATGGTTTATTCCATTAGTTTCAACTTCTATTCCCTCTTCTATGCCTATTATTCTTAGGTTAGCTCTTTTAAAATTGTCCCAGATCTTGTCGATGTCTAATTCATGCTGTCGAATTTTTTTTTCTAGGTTATGTATAATGGATTCATTTTTGGAATGGTCATCTTCTAAGAGTGATATTCTATTTTCTATGTGGTCTAATCTACTGTTTATAGTTTATATTGATGCCTTCACTTCAATTATTGCATCTTTCATGTCCTTCACTTCCTTCAAGGCTTCTCTTTGATTACTGTTCAGGATGTCAGATTCTATGTTTATTTGTTCCTTTATTTCTTTCCAGCTCTCCCTGCATTATTTTCAGAAATCTTGTATCATTTCTACTATTAAAGATCTGAATTGTTCGTCTGGTCATCTCTGCAATTTTGTGTTGATGAGTTCTGCTATTGTGGGATTGTGATAGCTCATTGTTTCTTTGCTATTTTTCCTTCCCGTGATTTCCATGTTCTTAGGTTTATATCTTTGCTGCTTTTGCAAGCTTTCAATTTATAGGTTTCTTATTTCTATTTTCTCTTTGTGAATAGTATCTTGTACTGAATTGCAATTACTGTAGAGCTTCTTGTGCCCATTGCAGTGGTGCCGTTGGTGGGTTTCAGGTGGTGACTTCTAGGGTCCATTTCTTGCTTCATCTCAGAGATGTGAATAGAACAGCTTGTGGCCTCTGCATTTTTAGGCCTCTATATGGGACATGTTGAGCTCTTCCTTCTATCAGCTAAGGTGAGTTTATCCTTGGTGTCTGACAGTGTTTTCTGGTGGTCCACCTCTTTGGTCCAATCTCTGCAGTAGGGGTTTAGGGGTTTCTGCTGATATATCCAAGGGCAGGTTGTGTTGTGTTCAGTGGTGAAGGTTGTATGAGGGTGGAGAAGCCGCAGTGATGGGTGCAAGAATAGGGTAAAGTAGAAGATATGATCCAGTGCAAGAAGAGTTTGAGTGTTTTAAGGTGATATATGGTAGAGATTAGAGATAGTGGATATGTTGGGAGATTCTGGTAATCAATGTAGAGTATTTAGGTGTAGTGGTATGATATGGTCTTGATATGAGACAGAGAAAAAAGGAAAGAGAAAAAAAGTGTTGAAGAGAAGACTATAGATGGAGTGGGGGGAAGCTTGTAAAAGGGATGAGGAGGAGAATAGACAAACGAGCAAAAAATAACAAAGCAACCAACCATCCAAACAAACAAACATATGTAAATAAAACAAATCAATACAAAACAAAAACAGAGTAAAAAGAAAAGGATATAGGTACAGAGCTGACTTGGCCTCTGCAGTCCTCTTGGATCTGCGTGGATATTAGATTTTCTAGTATGTTTCAGGCATTTTTATTTGCTCAGTGCCCTATAGTGGTGATGTCCTTTTGTAGATCCCCTCATGGGTCTGCAGTGGTTAGACCCACCTGATGTCTCTCTGTCAGTGCAGCCACCAAGTTCCGCTGGTGCCTCTCCCACTACAAGCTTCTGTCTCTGAGCTCTCCACAGGGCCTGTCCCTGTGTTGCTCTTGTCTATGTAGGCAGCGAGCATCACTGGATCTGGACCCAGTGTAAGCCCAAGGCACCATGCTTTCCATAGGCCCTGTCTCTCTCTCTCTCTCTCTCTCTCTCTCTCTCTCTCTCTCTGCCGTTGCTGGTGGCAGGTGTGCAGTCTAAATGTGGGGCATTTTCCAGGGGGCCTGTGAAGTCTCTATGCCCTGTGTGCTCTGGGTCCCTCCCACACCTCTGCTCCTATCCAACCGCTAGAAGGGTGGGCAACAAAGTCTATGGTTTCCCACAGGGGCCCCTGCGGTCATGCAGTTAACTTACAATTGAGTGCTGCTCTGGCTCTGGAGGGAGAGGTGAGCTGGAGTGTCCCTGCCGCAGGTTAAGCTGGTTGTCCCAGGCGTTCTGGTCACTGTCGATTGTGCAGGGATATGCCGCCTGATTAGCGCATGGAGTTCTGTAGCCGCTTACTCCACTTCTGGTAGCTGGGTATGCAGGAGGTTGTTAGATGTCTCAGTACTAGTAGACCCCACTCTGAGCAGCTGGCTCAATGGCGGCCGCCGTGCCACATCATGGGCTCTGCCACATCATGGGCTCCTTTACTCTCCCGGGTCTGCTTTCTGGGCTTTGTTCATCTGTGTTTCAATTTTCGTTACTTTGTTCACTTTTTCACTGATTTTTTCTTCCTTCAAGAATCTGCTTTTAAGGCAGTTTTGATTCAAGTTTTACAGCACCTGTGATGAGGTGTTTCTCTCAGTCACCATCTTAGGCTCCTCCATTAAATAAATAGTTGCCTTAGTTTTTGTGTTAAAATTTGGGGTAATATGTTTTCTTTTATGTATTTTCTACATGCATGATTACATTTTACATTATAAAAGCACTAAAACCCATGGTTTTTTAAATATCTGCTTTGGGCAATATGAGAAATAGACATATCATACTCCTAAACCCCTACAATACTCAGTTCCCATTTCTTCTACAGGACAGCCCAGGCTCTTAATCTGGATCAGTTCAAGTGAAGTCACTCGTATGTAATTTCTTCCTTAGGACAAGGTATCTCAACTGGAGTTGGAACTGGATGAAGAAAGAAATAACTCGGATTTGCTGTCTGAGAGGATCACTCGGAGCAGGGAGCAGGTACTATACATTATTGAGTGATGAAAAGGATTGTCCTGTGTGAAAAAGGAAATGTAAGAGGTAAAACCCAAGGACTCCATTACAGCAAGGAGAGAGAAAGTCCATGGCGCGTGGAGAATGATGGAAAGTTGTGTCATCTTCACACATTGAACCACAGGAGTGAGGGATTAGTAACATAAAGCAAAAGTTTCCAGAATGGTTGCAGATAACAATCTATAAACCGTATTAGGCAAGGTGCCGAGCACTGGGGCACTAAGGGTCTTTAGTGTAAAAAGCAATTGTGTGACACGGCAGATGGCAGTATTTTAGGAACAAGAGAGAGTAAACTCTACGACACAGCCTTTTCCTTTAAGAACTTTTCAAGCTAATCAGCAATACATCTGTGGCGCATTCACTAAATAGTAACAACAGCTTCCAAGCAAGTGCTTTTTGCAGTTCTGAAAGGAGTTTCACTTCATTTGATTCTTATGCCAGCACTGGAAGGCTGTCGTGGACTGTTCTCATTTTCACACTGTAGATGACAACTAATTTCCCAAGCTATCCTCAGTGTTATCCTAGGGTTTTTGAGTTTCGTTTCATTTCCTTTTCCTGATTAAGTGAAGGTTCAGAGTGATAGTGTGGTGTCCTGGGACCAGTGGAGCAGGAGACAGTGGACTGTCACCTGATAGTAGTGACACTCTTAACTGGTTTCTATGCCCAAACCACTTGGCAGACAAAATATGAAACGTTTTGAAACAAGGACTCAGTTCACTCAGTGGTAGTGTAGATCCATACTTTAATCTCAGCCTTCATTTCCATGATACCTGTGGATATAGGTAAAAACTTCTCGAAGCTGGACGTGGTGGCGCACACTTGTAATCCCAGCATTTGGGAGGCTGAGACCGGAGGATCTGGGTTCGCGGCCAGCCTCAGCTACCTAGTGAGGCACTCCACAACTTAGTGAGACCTGGTTTCAAAATAAAGAATAAAAAATAGGGCTGGGGGTATAGCTTGGGGGTAGAATGCCCCTGAGTTCAATCCCCAGTACCAAAAAATAAAAAAAAAACAACTTCTAACAGCATTCATTTTCATGGACAATTTAGTTGTATGCCTACTGTCTGAAATTGTGCATAGACATTTAGAAAGCCCTTCACCTAGCTGGGCATGGCAATGTACAACTGTAATCCCAGTACTTGGGAGGCTGCACAGGAGGACTGCAGGTTTGAGGCCAGCCTCAGCAACTTAGACTCTCTCAGCATCCTAATAAGAGCCAGTTTATATAAAAAAGAAAAAAAATGTTGGGTGTGATGACACAGTGACACACACCTGTGATTCCAGTACTTGGGAGGCTGAGACAGGAGGATTCCAAGTTTGAGATCAGCCTCAACAACTTAACAAGATCTTGTTTCAAAATAATAAAAATAAAAAAGGCTGGGGGTGTAGCTCAAAGGTAGAATGCCCCTGAGTTCAATTCCCAGTACCAAAACCAAAACAAAAAACCCTTCACTTCTTTTTTAAATAGGATTGGCCCTTTCTTGATTAAAAAACAAACAAACAAAACCTTGCAATGATGCTGAATATAAATTAAGGAATTAACTGATAAAAGATTAAAATAGTCTTCCCTGTCTAACAGGGTTCTTTCTGTTCTCCCTTCTGCCCATTCACACATTACCTTTCCCTCAACTCAGTGTGGCAAGGACTGAGTCGTCCGTGCTCAGGGATGGCACCTCCATGGACTGTCGCCCCTGCTCAGAGCTAAAGGTGACCACTGGCTTCTTTTCCATCTGCCCTTGGTTCCTCGTTGACAGGTTTCTTTGCAAACAAGTATGACACCCATGCTCCTGTGCTCCTGACAATGAAGGCAATCCTAAGTCCAGACTCCACCAAGCTGGGGTTCTGTCTTTAGGTTCCAGGGCAGTGCTGATGGCCTTATAGTGTCTGGCTTGAGCTGCAGAGGCTTAGAGAGGGACCTTCCTGAAATCCAAAGTCCAGAGAACTGGACCTTGAGGCTTGGCTTCCAAAGCTCCTACTGAAATCTGCATTTTCTAGGTTTTCTTATAGGAAGGAATAAAGTTGTTTTGTTATGAGTTCCTGACAGCTTATCTAAGCAGCCACAAGGGCCACGGGGCCTTCAGGATCTGCTAAGCATTCCTAATGACAGAAGAGTGATTGTGAATTTGTTTTGCCAACCTTTCTCATGACTTATGCCCAAGAGGAGGAGTGGTTAGAAAATTTGTCATCAAAACTTGGGCAGTTGAAACAGACTTCCAGCCCCATGTGTCACACCAAAAACAAAGCCCAGATGCACTGAACCAGAACGTGGTTGCCTGCTTTGACTAAGCTGCTGGCCCAGTACTGTGAGATGTCTGGTTCCAGACTTGGCCTCTTCAGTTTCCACTGAGCTAAGCACTTAGATTGTGGGGAAATGGAGCTGCTCTCTGGGGTATGGTCAAGGATGACAGTATTGTCACTGAGCCAAAAAGTTGAAATACATCTACGGAGGAAGGGAATTAACTTGGGCTGCTGAGAGTCCCAGTTTGGGTCCTGTTTTAGGCCCATGGAACTCTGGGAAAGTCTCAGCCTCTCTGAGTCCAGTCTCTCAAATCTACAAAAACAAGGCTATTGATCCAAGAGATTCTGAAGGCTTTTCTAAATTTTACCATTGAAATGCATATGCATATAAAACCTTCAGTATCTGACTCATCCTTTAATTTCCTATATATGAATGATATGCCTAAAAATATGAGTTCTGCAAATGTCTATAACCTCTTACCCCAGTTAGTGCTGTTTTCTTCTTTATTTTCTTTCTTCTCAGTACATTCTCCAAGGTAGGGAGGGTACAGCTTGGTGTTTGTTCTAAATGGGAAAGTTCCTATATTCACTGATATAGGAACTGGTAAAACAACACAGCAAAATATGAGATGAGGTGCCATCCCATGACTGAGCCTTCAGAGGCTCTCCCCTAGCCTTTGCTGCTCCTGGTTGGAGAGGGAGGGTAGAGAAAAATGGGCTGACTGATCACCTGCTTCTCTGGAAAGCATTGAGTTCTCAAAGCTGAAGTTGACCCAGTTGACCCAGTGCTTATTTTTCTGTCCCTTAAAGGTGAAGGCTGTCCAGAGAGGGCCTTATTGTGAAGCCATTTCAATCTACTGAGGTTCACTTCCAGGGTCTTGTGCCTGTTGC
Source organism: Graphiurus murinus (assembly GCA_004027655.1). Taxonomy (NCBI): domain Eukaryota; kingdom Metazoa; phylum Chordata; class Mammalia; order Rodentia; family Gliridae; genus Graphiurus; species Graphiurus murinus. The sequence goes on from PVLC010000874.1 coordinate 26,580, forward strand.
TTTCCTGCCTTCCAAACCTGAGACCGTTTATCCCCGCTCAAGTGCTGACCTATGGCACCCCCCCCTTAAGAGGGCCTGGCTCCTAAAAAACTGGAAGTTGTGTCTGTTATCTCAAACCTGTGAGCATCATCGGCCCTGGACTCCCAGCATCTGCCACTAGAAAGGGGAGGCACAGTAATTGTTTCTTGGATCTTGCTCTCTTTGAATTAAAAGGCTAAAGATTATGCCTCCCTACTTAAATGGAATCCTCGAAAATTCTTCCCCTGAATCATTGCTTCCCCCCACCCCTCACCCCAGCATCTCCCATTCTTTTTCCTAGTCTTAATGCTTTGGTAGCTAAGCCAGGAAAAAAAAAAAAAAAAAAAAAGGTTTTCAAACATTAGTGGCTGGCCAATCCCTCAGGCAGAATCTTAGATTTGGCAAAGACCTTGCAGGTCAGCTCTCCAGTCTTCTCATGGTATTAGATGAGAGATCTGAGGCCCAAAGCTACCCTGTGATTTGGTTAGAGTCACACAGAAATAGCTTCAGAGTCTAGCCTTAGGTCTTTTGGTTCCAAAGCCAGCATTCTATCTACCAGTGTTTGCAAACTGTGACGAACACCTACTGTGCGTTGTGTATTGTGTATTGTGGAAAAGCTGCAAAATTCCCAAAGATGGTCCTTGTCCTTGAGGTTATGGTTTTTTGAGAACATAGACCAGACTTAAATAGAAAATGAATAATAAAACCTAGCAAATACTAAACACCAAGGGAAGTACTTGAGCAGCTAATGAGAGCAAGACTATACCAGTGAGGGTGACTGAGGAAGAGTTATTATGATCAGCTTTGAAGAAAGGGTAAAATTGAGATCAACCCAGAGGCATAGGAGTGGAATACGTATGACATGGAATGAGTGATGCAAAGATAGTTGGCAGACAGGAAGAGACGGCATGTTGCTGAACAATGAATAGACAAGTATGTTCCGGCTGCCCTACAGGAATAAAATGAGATCAGTTTGGAGAGGCAGATTGAGGCTTTTAAATAGCTCTATCCTGGAAGCAGTTGGGAACCATCGAAGATTGTTGAGCAGAACAAGAGAGCATACACAGTGTTCTAGTAGATAAATGCAGGAGTTGGAGTAAGGATAGGAGACAGGGAGGAGGCCCCAGCTGGTGTACCCAGGGAAGAAAGGCAGTTGTAAGATCAGGCTTCTCTCCTTTCTGTGCATCTGGTTTTCCTTTCTTGTATATATGTTTGACACTTAATGCATGCTGGCCACATAACTCACCCTCTTTAAGGTCCTTCCTTTCCATACCCACTCAGGATACCATAATGCAGACTGATGGATTCAGGGAATCCTGATCAAGAGAAAAGTTTCTGAAACCTTTTGGAGGTTTGGACTTTATGTGTGCTTCTAGCAGAGGTGAAAGAAAAGGGGAATAGATTGGATTTGATAAAATAATATCTTTCATACAACAGAGATAAGGAATGTCTTATTTTGTCATCCAAATGTAGTTTTACCATAAATAGAAAGATTTCTGATTGACTTAAAATTTGAAAGAAAATGCAGTTAAAGAGTGGGGTATTTTACAGGTTTGGAGTCTGTTTAAATCTTGAGATTTAAGAATTCTTTTGCCTCCCCTTCCTCCAAGAACCTCTTGATGACTGCAATCCATGCCAAGGATTCTGTAAGCCCTAGGCGTATGCCTTGTACCTGCATGTTTTCTCACTGTTCTCGTGGCTTGCAGGGTGCAGCGACTGCCTGTGGTCTTATGGGTTTTAAGAGGCCTGGCCCCAGTTTGACTCCATCACTGCATGAGACTGTGTAAGGTGTTTCAGTCAGCCAGCATCCTCACCGCTGGGATCTAGACCCCTGGCACGCAATAAGTAGAGAAAGAAGAGGTTTATTTGCTTACAGACCTGAGGGGGTTCAGAGCCATAGTCCATTATGGGCCAGCTTCTGCAGCCATGCTTCCTCAGGGCATCCTGGCAGGGAGCAGAGACAATAGTTAAAGGGGGCAAATATATATCGTCCCCAGGGACCCATCTCTAGCCATGCCCTGCCTTCAGAGCATGAGATCCTGGGAACATTTTATTTTTAAACCATAACATAAAGGTTTTAAAGGACCCCCTGCCTCCCAGTGCATTTGGCTCTCTATTCCCAAGTTAATGATGGAGATGATTTGACTTCACCCAACCCTCTTCTGACTCTCTTCGTAAGTAGAGGATTCAAGTAACCAGAGAGATATCTAGCTTGGTGGGTTTCAAATGCGCTGGGCCAACTGGTGTTCTGGCTCAGTGGGCAGTGCTGTGCCAGATCTGGTAACTGAATGCAGCCCAGCAGGGCTGGGCCCCAAGAGGAAATATTCTCTTGGCCATGGAAGCCAGGATGACCCTGTACAGTGGAAAAATGACTCATTCGTCCCAGGCAGATTGGCAGGCAGGGGAAATACACCAAGTCAGAGTTTGGGCAGCTTCACTGACTTTCCAGGGACTGTGTAAGGCTGCCTTATTGTCTTGGCAACTGCAGGGCAAAGCCCAGAGGATAAAGTAGCAAGCACCTTTGTCACTCTGGGGAACTATTCCTCAGTGGCCAGCTCACACCTATTCCACAGTCAGCACCAGGGTCTGCCACTGCCAGTGAATGAGATGCCAAGGAGTCTCCTTTGCAAGAAGCAAGTGAAAGATCTAAGTAGAGTTTCTTCTTCTTTTAATTAAGATGATCCTAGACTCAGAACTGCCTTTGGTTGTACCTGCTGCTCAAAGACCCAGTATGTACAGTTGACTTATAATATTTTTTCTTATTATCATTATTAATACCAGCCCAGGAGCATAGGCTTGCCAGCCTCTTCACAGCTCAATGATAAACACAGGTGATGTGATTAAATATTGTTGTTAGGAATCATAAATATCTCTGGCTTTTTATTAACCCAAAAGGCAACTTCTTATTGCAAGAGCCTGCTCAGGTCATGGACATTTCTGTCATAAAACCCACTAGAATCCAGTACTGTTATCTCTGATAAAAATGCTCAGACGGTAGCATTCTTTCAATCCAGTTACAATAAGCTGTTGCCTCCTGCTTCCCTTCTGTTTTTAATTTTGACAGGAAAACTTTTGTTTGGTCTATATAATATAGTCGTAAATAGCATGCAAAACTTATATAAAGAAATACAAACGTATTCAGCCTCCAGTTTACTTCCATGGCTCAGTAGACTAGCCAGGCCAGTTATTTTTTATGTTGTCACTGTGGACTCAGAGTAAGAAGTCTGATCGCATTCTTGGTGTAGTTGTAGGGTCTCTGGACGGAGGAGCACGGCAGCCAGCAGCTGCTCATAGAATACTTCTGGGCTTCTGGTGACACCACCCTTCTTGGGATGTTTGTCATATCACCATGTAGAACTCCTTGTATGTGGCGCTACATGGTAGATTTATTTTATTTTATTTTATTATTATTATTATTATTATTATTTTTTTTTTTTGTGGTACTGGGGATTGAACTCAGGGGCATTCTACCTCCGAGCTATACCCCCATTCTTTTTTTTTATTCTTTATTTTGAAACCAGGTCTCACTAAGTTGTGGAGTGCCTCATTAGGTAGCTGAGGCTGGCTGCGAACCCAGATCCTCCAGTCTCAGCCTCCACGTGCGCCACCACGCCCGGCTGGTAGATTTATTTTAGAATTTAGTGTTAGACTGTCCTTTTTGAAGAACTGAAGGAAGCCTTTCATGTTTGCCAAAAGACTAGAAAAATCAACTGCCTTGTCTCAGTAACTGTTAAGCTTTATGGCTACATTTTTATTCCTTCTTATTCTTCACACTGACTTATTTAATGCTTCTATGTTAATAGGCATCTTTTGGATCATGAATAATTGCTGTTTTGTTTTCTGTTTTCCTTTGGAGAGTCTTGAACTTGGACCCTTGGGGATGTTGTCCTGCTCTGTACATGGAGGTCTGTGGCCAGCAGCTGCTGCTTTAAATTGCAGAGTTTGTTCTTGAGTCCCCACCTGGGGCCCAGCACTGCACGACCTGGGCCATCCTCAATCCCCCTCAGCACACTCTGCCCCACTCCACTGTACATACTTCCTTTGAGGCTTCAAAGTCCTTGCCAGAACCCTCCCTCCTGTAGGATGTCTCTTCATTGACAGACCTGGGTCACACAGGTTTGCTGAGAGACTGGGAAGAGGGTGTATGTGAATTTTAGGAATATATGAATTTTAGTCAGGAAACCTGGGTTAGACTCCCAAAGCTGCTTCCTAGTAACTGACCTGGGCATGTTCCTGAACCTTCCTCTTGGAAAAAGCAGAGTGCTAACACCTACCTCAGAGAGTTCCCAGGAGGATTAAGGGGCGCAAATGTGGACCCTCAGCTACTCCATGCCTGACTAGTTCTTTTGGTTCTTGGTATTTCCCCTCTGGTTCCCTGGCCCACACAGCTGCAGTGAGACTCTTGCCTCTGATCTGCTGGAATTATATTGTGTTTCAGTATTTTTCAGCTTCATACTCCACAATAACTTGACTTCTAAATTTCATTCTCTCTACAAGCAGCTAGGTCTTCCTTATCCCTTCACTTTTGGGAAAATAATCCTTTTCTCTCCCTTTCTCGCTTCCCAGCTTCCTTCTGGGCTGCAGAAACCTACAGCCTCTGAGCCCTGGGTTCTTCCCCACTCTCGTGCTGTCCCAGTGCCTGGACCCTGCCCATTCACATGGCCGGCTTTTTGTCCCTCATCTGTAACCGTCCCTCATCCATGACGTCCCACTCTTACCTGCTCATAGATGCCGGGCTTCTCTGTTGCAAACTCTTTCCATGCCCTCTTCAGCCCTCTGGTCCCCCCTGCTAGAGTTCCAGGGGAGAGGGGCCACCTCCCAGAGCAAGCTCAGGCCGGTCCAGTGCAGGTGCTTTTTCCGCAGTCTTCCTTTTGCTTGACCATCCTTAGTCCTCACCCTTTTTGGCTTTTAGGCAAGTCAGCATGTGGTTCTCTCCTGTTTATCCTAGTTGGGGGAGGACTGATTCCAGATCCTCTTCATTCATTTCTTCATGATGAGCTCTTCTGTCCTGTGGCTTCAACTGGTGTCACCCTGTCCTCCCACCTACACCTGTAGCATCTGGGATTCCAGGTCTAGCAGGCCTGGTAAAGCACCTATCTGGTGATATGGTGGTGATGGTTAAATGAGATAATACCATTCAAATGCACAAGACTAAGTAAGTGCAGTGTAGGTGTTAGCTCCTGTCCCCAGGATTACTGTGGACCCTGTGTGGCTGCTCCCTTCCCCTGTGTCTATGGGTCTCTGAACCTGTCCCCTCCCCAACATGTCATTCAGCCCAATACTCCCTCTTTTTCTTCTCTCCTGCTCTTTCTTGGTACATCTCTAGTTTGGAAACCTATATTTCTTCCCCTGCCCTGTTCTCTACCCTGCTTACACTGCTCTCTCATTTGGACTCAGTTCAGTGTCCCTTTCTTCCACAGTTTTACTGGCCTTCCAGGTTGGTCTGTAACCTATTTCACCCACCCCACCATGCCGACCTTCCCTATTGCAGTGTCACTGGCCATGTACATGGCATGTCAGGTTGTCTCCCACAAAGTGACTAGAGGGGAAATAGAAGGGGCCTGTAACAAGGGCAGGCACTGTGTGGGGCTTTTTGTCACAATGTTCAGCATAGGACCAATAATAGAACTATTTATTTATTTATTTATTTATTTATTTATTTATTTATTTATTTATTTATTTATTTTGTAGTGCTGGAGATTGAATCCAGGGGCTTTCTACCTCTGAGCTACACCCTCCCCACCCTGGCCTATTAATTTTTATTTTGAAACAGGGTCTCACTAACTTACTGGGCACTGGCCTCAAACCTGTGATCTTCAAGTCTCAGCCTCTTAGGTACTGGAATTACAGGCATGTACCACCATACCTGTAATGTAAACAACAACGAACCCACCTCATGTGTCCAAGACAACCCCTCTGCAGCATGCAGCATGCAAGTGTGTACTTCACAAACACCCCCTTACTCTCACCTTGACAACATTTTTTACCCCCAAGGTGTGGGGGGGACTCCTTAAGTTTAAAGAGGGTAGCTGTTCTGCCTAAGGATGGAGGCGAGGTCCTCTCATTTCTTGAGAAGGGACACCACACAGCATACTGAGGGGCAGAGGAGGCACTGGCATGCACTATCATCAAGTCACAGGTCAGCTGGAAGGGTCCTCAGGGACTGTCTCGTTTGACCCCTGTTTAGGGATACAGAGCCCACACCCCAGGGGTGAGATGAACAAGGTCCATACCAGTGAATGGTAGAGCTGGGAAGATAAGTGGCCAGTGCTGCCTGTCTGTTTAATTGCTTCCCACCGCAGTGGAAGGTGCACCTGAACCTGGCGTGAGCACACTAGCTTTCCCCTGTTAGCATGTCCATAGCCCTGTGGCCTGGCTGTTCTGATGACCTCCACATGTGGGGGCAATGCTGGTGCAGAAACCGTTGCGTGAGCTGTGAGTCTGCATTTGTTACCCTTGGACTTTGTGTTCATAAGCAGTTACAGGAATTGTTCTGGTCCAGAGGGCTTTGGGGTGAGAGGACTGAGAACAGTGGGGCCAGGTTGTGGGAGCTGCCTGCTGAACCTTCACATCGCTGGCAGTTTTTCTTTGCTTTCTACAAGAAAGCCCTAAGGAAACTGGACTGCCCTCCTGTATCTTTTTTTTTTTTTTCTTTTTTTTTTTTTTTGTGGCACTGGGGGTTGAACTCAGGGGCATTCTACCTCTGAGCTATACCCCCAGCCCTATTTTTTATTCTTTATTTTGAAACTGAGTCTCACTAAGTTGCGGAGCGCCTCACTAGGTAGCTGAGGCTGTCCGCGAACCCGGATCCTCCTGTCTCAGCCTCCTGAATGTTGGGATTACAAGCGTGCACCACCACGCCTGGCTTTGCCCTCCTGTATCTTAGGTTTTTTTGTTGTTCTTGTTTTTGAGACATAGTATTTGTACATCTTTATGAGGTTCATTATGGCCATTCAACACATGCATACAATGTATAATAATCAAATCATGCTAATAAGTGTTTCCAATTCTTCACCCCATTAATTGAATTTTATATTCTTCTAATCATTCTGAAATATATCATAGATTGTTTTAACCAATAATTAACCTACTGTGCTAAAGAAGAACCAGGGTAATTCTTCCACTCTATTTTTGTGCCTTTTCGAACTTCCGACTCCTTTCCCTCCTGCAATTACTACTCTCTAGTGACTATTATTTCATTCCTTTCTTCTACGTGATTAACTTAGTAGTTTCTACAAAGGAATGAGAACATGTGGCATTTGTCTTTCTGTGTCTGGCTTATTTCACTTATATAATGACTTCTAGTTCCATCCATGTTGTCATAATGGCAGCATGGCTGAATAGTATTCCATTGTGTAAATATACCCACATTTTCCTTATCAATTCATTCACTGAAGAACATCTGAGTTGATTCCATATTGTAGTTATTGTGAATAGTGCTGCAATAAAAATGTATGAGTAGGTACAAAATGTATACATACAAGTATGTTTTTGACATAATAATTTCTTCTTCTTTGGATGTATACCCAGCAGTAGAATTGCTGGATCATATGGTAGTTTAGTGTTTTGAGGAAACTATACTGTTTTCCACAATGGCTGTACTAATTTACATTCCCATCAACAGTATATAAGAATTCGCTTTTCTCTATATCCATGCCAGCATTTGTTATTTTTTATCTCTTTGATGATAGCCATTATAACTAGGATAGGAAATCTCATTGTGGTTTTGATTTGCATATCACTGATTAGTGAAACTGAGCACTTTTCAAGTACATGTTGGCTATTTGTATGTCTTATGAAAAGTGCTTAGTTATTTAGATCATTTTAAAACTGGATGTGTCTGTTTTTAGTTTTTTAAGTTCCTTATATATTCTAGATATCAATCCCTTGTCAGATGAATAGTTTGCAAGTAATTTTCCCATCCTATAGGTTGTCTCTTCATGCTCTTGATTATTTCCTCTGCTGTGTAGAAGCTTCTTAGTTTGATTTAATCCCACTTGTCTATTTTTCATGGGGGTTTATTTAAAAAGTCATTGCCTACATCAGTATCTTAAACTGTTTCCCTTATGTTTTCTTGTAGTAATTTCACAGTGTCAGGTTCATGTTCAAAATCATTTAGGCTTTTGATCCATTTTTAGCTTATTTTGGTGTATACTGAGAGGCAGGAATCTAGTTTCATTCTTCTGTATATGTTTATTCAATTTTGCAAGTACCATTTAGTGAAGAGACTATCTTTTCTCTATTGTATGTTCTTAGTGCCTTTGTCAAAAATCAGTTGACTATATGAACATAGATTAACTTCTGGATTCTCTATTCTATTCCATTGGTCTATACATCTTTTTTTATGCCAGTACCATGTTGTTTTAATTGCTATAGATTTTAATTACTATAAATTACTTGTCCAGGATCGCATTGGCTATTCTGGCTCTTTTGTGGCTTCATATGTATTAGGGGATTGTTTTTTTCTGTTATGTGAAGAAAGTCATTGGTATTTTGATGGGAATTACATTGAATCTATAGATCACTTTGGGTGGTATAGTCATTTTAACAGTACTGATTCTTCTGATCTATGAACATGGGATATCTTTCCGTTTTTTATGTATACTATAATTTATTTCATTATGTTTTATAATTTTCATTGTAGAGATCTTTCACTTCCTTTGTTAAATTTTTTTCCTATTTTTTGCAGCTATTGTGGTTAGGATTTTTTTCATCTATGGAAATGATCATATAGTTTTTGTCCATCATTCTGTTGGTGTATTATATCACATTTATTGATTTGCAAATGTTGAACCATCCTTGGGATGGATCCCACTTAGTCAAGGTATATGATCTTTATGATGTCCTGTTGAATTCAGTTTCCTATATTTTTTCCTATGTTTTATGGAGAATTTTTGCATCTGTGATTATTGGGGATATAGGTCTGTAGGTTTTTTTGATTGTTGTGTCTTTGTTTGGTTTTGCTGGCTGCATAAAAAGTTTGGCAGAGTTCCTTCCATTTCATTTGTTTGTTTGTTTGTTTTGAGTAGGGGAGGATAGTTTAAGAAGAATTGCAATTAGTTCTTCTTTAAATGTTTTTTAGAATTTAGCCATAAAGCTATCAGGTCCTGGACTTTTTAAATTACTGCTTTGATCTCATTACTCATCCTTGGTCTGCTAAGATTCTCTCTTTCTTCTGGACTCAGTGTTAGTAGACTGTGTATGTTTGGGAGTTTATCTATGTCTTCTAGGTTTTCTGATTTTTTTATTATATTTTATTTGTTTGAGTACTTTCTTTTTCTTGGTTAGTCTAGTTATTGTTTGTTAATTTTGTTTATCTTTTCAAAAAGCCAACTTCTTGTTTCATTGATATTTATATTTTTCTTAATTTATTATTTTCTTGGACTATTTGTGTGTGTGTGTGTGTGTTTGTGGTGGGGTGGAGGGGTACTGGGAAATTGAACCCAGCAGCATTCTACTTCTGAGCTATACTTCTAGCCTTTAATTTTTTTTTTTACTTGAAGCAGGGTCTTGCTAGGTTGCTGAGAGTTTCACTAAGTTGCTAAGGCTGGTCTCAAATCTGTGATCCTCCTGTATCGCCCTCCCAAGTACTGAGATTATAGTCATACACCACCACATCCTTCTACTAATTTTGGGTTTGACTTGTTCTTGCTTTTCTAAGTCTTTGAGATACATTGTTATGATATTTGAAATCTATTTTTAATCTATTTTTTGATATATGACTTTATTGTTATATTTCCTTCTCAGTACTGCTTTTGTGTTTTCTTATAGCTTTGACTGTGTTGTCATTTTCCTTTGTTTCTAGATAATTTTTTTCTCTTTTAATTTTTTAGCTGCCCATTTGTTACTCAAATATTATTCAATTTCCTTGTTTGTTTACTTTCGATTCTTCTTGTTGATTTGTAGTTTTATTCTATTGTGACCTGAGAAATATATGATATGATTTCAATTTTTAAGAATGTATTAAGACTTGATTTGTGGGCTAACATGATCTATTCTGGAGAGTGTTCATGTGCTGATGAGAAGAATGATTTTTTTCTTTTATCGTTTTTTAGTATATCATTCCATTCTCTTCTGGTTTACAAGATACCTGCTGATAAATCTGCTGTAAGTTAAATAGGCCTTCCTTTATATGTGACTTTGACACTTCTGTTTTTAGGACTCTATCTTGTGCTTTTGACATTTTGAGTATAGTATTCATTGATGAAGGTTTGTTTTGGTTGAATCTAGTTGGTGCCCTTTGAGTTTCTTGAATTTGGATGTTCATATCTCTTTGAAGGTTTTGTCTATTATTTTGTGAAATAGGTTTTCAATGTCTTTCCCCCCTTCTTCACCTTCTGGAATTTCTATCATGTGAATATTTGTTCACTTAATAGTGTTCCATACATCTTGTAGAATTCTTTTATTTATTAATATTTTCTTTTCTGAAGGTATTAATTCAAAGGATCTGTCCTCAAGTTCAGAAATACTTTCTTCTGCTTGTTCTAGTCTGATGTGGAAGCTCTCTATTAAATGTTTCATTTAATTGATTGAAGTTTTTAGTTCCATGATTTTTTATTGGTTCTTTTTTATGATTTCTGTCTCTTTGGTGAATTTCTTATTCATATCTTAAATTGTTTTTCTAATCTTTGTATTGTTTATTTTTATTCTCTTGTAGCTCAATGAGTTTCCTTAGGATTATTCTTCTAAAGTATTTTTCAGATATTTCATAGATTTCCTTCAAATTGGGATCTATTTCTGAAGAATTACTGATCTCACTTGGAAGTATCATATTTCATGTTTCTTGTGTCTTTATATTGACACCTATACATCTTGTATAACATGGTTCTTCTAATTTTATAAAGTAACTTTTGTAGGAAAAGATTTTTTTCCGTGTAGATAGGATATAAGGTGCCAACTGGATAGGTGCTTGGATTTAATTATAGGGAAGCTCAAAAGCATAGACTCTGTTTGATTTCTTTGTTTTTGATTGATGTTAGCAGTGTCTGAGTGCCTTAAGAGTCTAGACTGCAGCAATTCACAAAGATAGTTGTATAACTTTGCAATGGCTATAGACTTCCAGAGATGTGTCTTTAGGCTTCAGTGTCGCAGCAACTGTCACAACCTCAGTGGAGAGGACTCTCCTCAAGTCCCTTAGAGAAATCACAGGTGATGCTAAGGTTTGTAGCACCAGCAGCCATGGATCCAGAGTCACAGTAAGTGAAGGAGACCTTCCCTAGGACTCTCAGTATGAATGCAGGGAATTTCTAGGCCTCTGGCACCAGAACCACAGTTCTGGAGTCATGGGACAGTGCCTTTCCCAGGTCCACCAGGTAAGCACAGATGGTGCTATGTCTGTGGCACTGATAACAGTGGACTTGAGGTTTTAGAACATAAAGGTGACCTTCCTTAACTCCTGTGAGGTGAGTACAGTTGGTGCTGGGACTTATAGCACTGTTAGCTGATTTTATGGAGCTGAGGAACCTAGATTATATATTCTCTAGGTCTTTAGGGACAGGTATTACCAGGGCTTTTGACTGGATGAGATGTTCCCCAGGTCTGGATATTTGGCTGTTTGGCTGTATGAGATAGGCTATTCCCCAGGTCTTCCAGAGCATTTATGTTTGGGTTTGTGACATTCGTATCCCCACCCCTGGATGTGCAGGATGTGGGAGAGACCTTCCATAGTTCCTACAGATTGAGCATGGATTGTGCTGGGGCTTAAGGCTTTGGTATTTGTAGTTCTGGAGCTACAAAGCACGTATGGAAATATCTCTAAGTCATATGGGAGAAAGCTTAGGCAGGAATGAGTCTTGTGGCATTGGTAGTTATAGTCCTGGAGCTGAAGAACACAGGTGCACCCTTCCCCTGGTCCTCAAGGACAAATTTGAGTGATGCTGGGGCTTTTTGAACCAGCAGCTGCAGTACCAAGGTTGTGTGCTAGAAGGGAGACTTTTCCTAGATCCTACCAGGAGAGCACAAGTGTTGGATGGGGTCAGAGTGACATGTAGCTTTGTTCTTGGAGCTGCAGTACTCAGTTAAGAATTTTACCAGTTCCCTATGGACAGGTGCAAAGCCAGGACTTTGCAGTGGTGACTACAGTCCCAAGATGGCGGGGTGAGGAGGAGACCTTTCCTAGACCATGCCAAGGGGCCACTGGTAGCCATATTCCTGGAGCTGCCGGATTGACTAGGAGCTTTTCTGGCTCTTGGTGGCCAGGTGAAGGTTAATCTAGAACTTTGCAACAGTGGCTACAGTCCCAGGGTGTAGGCCGGAGAGGAGACCTTCCCTATCTCCTGCAGGAGAAATGTGGGTGGAACTCAGGCTGTGGCTGTCCCAAAGCGGCAGGATGCCGAGGGGTATCTTCTCCTCACTGACGTGGGCATGCACCAGCTCAAAGCTTCTGGCAGGGTCAAGTGTTCAGCTGAAGCCCCTAAGCCAAGATAGCATCTAGCAATACCTGCTGGGATAGTCTTAGTCCCAGGGATTGGAGGAGGTCCAACATGAAGACCTTCTTTAGAGCAAAGGAATCACTTTAAACCAGCCAGCTCTCCAGATTGGATTTCAAACTTGTAAGTACCATGGATTTCTCCTGAAATTAGGACAGCTGGTGTACATATAAGATCAGAGTTCCTGGGCACTTTCTGGCTTACCTTTCCTCCCCCTAGGTGGAGCAGAGATGCAGGTGCAAATTGCTTTTTTCTTTTCTCAAGGTTACCTTTCCAATTTTCATGCTATTTAGGATTCTCACCACTTCTTTGCTAATTTCCAGGGTCTCCTGTCTCTCCTTGAAATATAGTTTTAATTTTGCTGCCCTGACTCTCCACTGAGGCCGAGTAGAGCATAGGGACCTCTGTTCCATCATCTTGTCTCCTTTCCCATGTCTTCGTTTTTGTTATGGCTGTATTTGAACTCCAGGTCCATGTGAATCCTTTTTACTGAGTTTTTCCAGAGGAGGTGAGCTGGGTTAGCCTTGGTTCTATTCTGGCTGCCTCCAGTAACTTGTATAACTGGCTTCATTTTCCTCCATCGAATGCAAGCATTTTTGTTTAACAACACAGATACCACCTCACCTAGGGTCAGAGGCCCAGTTTCCACTGGCAGCTTTCATGTCTGGGCCTTTTCTGTCCTGCCATCCGTACTGCTTCCCATGCCCTATCACCTGCCCTAGCCCAGCCACACCATGCTGCTGCTCATTCTGTGCACACACCATGGTCAGGACAGTGTTAGCCAGGGGCCAAATACAAGCCTGGCCCAATATGGTAGTGCCTCCTCTTTTCATTCCTATGACCTACAGCTCTTGGTCCTTGTGGGAAATGGTGGGGAATGAGTGGTGCTTATTATAGGTGGAAAAACTCAACTTGAAGCCAAGTGTGGTGGCACCTTGTAACACAGTGGCAGGAGCTCCAGTGGATACTCGCTCCTCCAGTCCTGCTTCAGTAGCCCTCCACAAGTTGGGTGACTAAATTATCCTGGCTTGCCTGGGACTTCCCTATATGTAGCACGCCAACTCCCATATCTTAAGAAATCCTCAGTACTGGGAAAACTTAGTGGTTAATTCTCTATAAGTAATTGACTTCTCTAAGTCCTGATGTCCTCAGCAGAGATAATATTACCTTCTCAGGTGTTTTCAAGGGATGTCATAGGATAGTGCCTGTGGTGTCTAAGCAGATGTATCAGTTTCCTAGGGCTGCTATAATAAAGTACCACAAACTGGGTGGCTTAGAACAAAGAAGCACTGGTCTCACTATTCTAGAGGGCAGAAATCTGAAATCAGAGTGTTGGCAGAACCTCTGGAGACCTGTTAGGGAAACCTTCATCCCCACCTCCTAGTTTCTGGTGCTTTGCCAGCAATCTTTGGTGCTCTTTGGCTTGTGGGTGAATCAGTACAATCCTTTATCTTCACCTTTGTCTTCAGGTGGTAGGCTTCCCTCAGTGATATTTGTCTTAGTGTCTAAACATTTCCCTTTACAAGTCATGCTGGATTAGGGCCCACCTTAATGCCTTCTTTTAACTTGGGTGCTCTGTAAAGACCCTCATTCCAATTAAGATCACATTGAAGATACAAGGGTGGGGGCACAATTCAGCCTATAACAGCAGGGTTAGCTATGATGATAATCAATTTTTGTCTAACTGTCTTCTCAAGCATTGAGAAGTCAAGAACACCTAAGAAATAGATCTGGTACCTAAGAGCAGACAGCATGGGGGCCCTCTTAGATCAGCCTCCTTCATGAAGAGGACTCGAATTGATTATTGGAATTCAGTACATGGAAACAATCACTTTAATTCTGAACTTTTGATCTGCTTGCTGTAGATGGAGCAGTTGAGGAATGAGCTGCTTCAGGAGAGAGCTATGAGACAAGATTTGGAGTGTGACAAGATTTCCCTGGAGAGACAGGTGAGGGCAGATGGCTGCATGAGCTCCTGCCTCTAGTTCTGTGATTTTGTGCTAGAACATTGGAAGGCTTAATTCCAGTGTGAAAGGAATGGAAAAGAATGAACATCAAATGCGTGAGTGGCTAAGGATTGATTCAGCTATTACTTCTATTACATACTGTTTATGCCTATTCTTCACTGAACATAATTGGTGAAAAGCCTATTTCTCCTGCTCTCCTTTCCCATAGATTTATAGAAGGATGAACCCACGCCTGTGTGAGATCTGGGAGTCTCTGGCCATGCTAAAAATTTCAATCAGGCTTATAAGGGAATATGTTAGAATATCTTCAACCTGCTAAGTTCATGGATGTTCTCTGAAACTATCTCTGGGCTCCCCAGGCCAGGCATCCTGGTGCAGAAAGCAGCCTTAGTGCAAATACCAACCAAATACCAGGCTCTACCCCATGTTCCCCTCTGCACAGAAAACATGGCAGACTGTGTATCAGTGCCTCACAGTTTTGCTGTCTGATTCCAGAACAAGGACTTAAAGAGCCGGATGATCCACCTGGAAGGTTCCTACAGGTCCAATAAAGAAGGGCTGGTGGTGCAGATGGAGGCAAGGATTGCAGAGCTGGAGGACCGCTTGGAGAATGAGGAGAGGTGAGCCCAGCTCAGGCAGGCAGTAGCCATCCCATTAGCCCAAGTGGAAGGCAGGACAACTTTGCATTAGTGCTTCCATTTTATAGATGAGAAAACTGAGACCCATCATAATTCATGACTTGAGTGAAGTAGCCTGGCTGAATACTGTGTAGCTGGACTGAAACTTAGGACTCTGCTCCCACACCCATACCTTTTCTGCCATGCATGCTGCTCTTTTCTCCACCTTCTAAATAAGATGAGCTGCCTCATAAGCTACCAACTTTGAGCTGGGGTTGGAGGTCAGGGGGCTGACTCTGCCCTGAGGGCTAGGTGCATCCAAGCAGAGGCCACCTGTCAGAGATGGTGCAGGTCCTCACCTGTCGCCCCCCCCCCCCCACACACACACAGCAGATGGGAAGGATGTGGGATCAGGTGGTCACCCCTCTCCCCAGTGCCATGATCCTTTGCGGTTGTCATTAACAGGTTGAGGATAGCACAGGATGGACTTCCAGCCTTAGTTTTTACTCATGGCCCCTCACCTTCCTTAAAGGGGCATGGTATGTGTGCATACATACATGCCTTCAGTAAGACTTTCAGGGGGTTGGGCTAGAGCAGACCAAAATACTGGCAGCCTGTGACTCTTTGCCTCACAAAGTTATGCTAGGGAGTGAAGAACTGAGGGCAGTTCTAGTCCAAGCTCATTCCCTCACTGGCTTTACAGCCTTGAACAAGTCATGCCCCTTCTCAAAGTCCTATTTCTTCATCTGTCACATGAGTAGCCCTTTCCTCCTCTATGTCTCTCTGACCTTACACTTGAGTTGACGAGGCTCTCCTGCATGGAGCATCCCCTCCTCTGCCACCTGGGCCTCCTTCTAGGCCGAGAAGGAGAGGATGCTCAGCCCTGCCTTTCCTGCTCTTCCAGAGACCGGGCCAGCCTCCAGCTCAGCAACCGAAGGCTGGAGCGGAAAGTCAAGGAACTGGTGATGCAGGTGGATGATGAGCACTTGTCACTGACAGATCAGAAGGACCAGGTGAGGGATTGCCTGCACTTTTGTTCTTAGAAGAGATCCTTTGCACCAGACTGGGGAGGCAGGAAGGAGGCTGGGCAGTAATATGTAGGGTGGGCTGATTCCTTCTCTATTCAACCACAGAATGGAGGCTTAAAGCCTTTAGTAAGGGATTTCAGCAAACTTCAAACCCTGAACTTGGCTTTCAGAAAGGAAGTGCTTACCTTTTCCATGAGACTGGAACTCTGGGGAGAAAGTGGCCAGGCCCCTGGCGTCTCCTGCTAGAGCTCTCTTGCAGTAGTATTCAACCTGCCCTCTCTCCCCATGCAGCTGAGCTTGCGCTTGAAAGCAATGAAGCGACAGGTGGAGGAGGCTGAGGAGGAAATTGACAGACTGGAAAGTTCTAAGAAGAAGCTGCAGAGGGAGCTGGAAGAGCAGATAGATGTGAATGAGCACCTGCAGGGGCAGCTCAGTTCCATAAAAAAGGACTTAAGGTGAGTAGAGGTGTTGGTCTACAGTGGCTACCAACCCCTCTGACATTGAAGGACTGCCTGAAACTTTCAGACATCCTGACCCCTGTTGTCCGAGCCAATTCCTTAACATTGCCTTTTGGTGTCATCCCATCCTGGAGAGGAGAGTGGTTTTGTCTACTTCAGTCACTCACATGTTTAATAAAGTCTCACATGTGTCCTTCTTATGCCAGCATCAGCTGAACAGGTATTACTTGTTGGCCATGAAGGGAAACTGAGGCTCCGAGCAGGTCAGACTAGCTCATACCACCGTGGAGGAGCAGTTCTTGGATCAGCCTACTTTTATTTGCCTGAAGGAGTTGTTTTAAATGATTTATATTCTCATAAGGACTAGTATATCTCAAGCCTGGACTTGAAAGAGGAGCTCTCAAGCTCCTCTGCTGAAGTCCTAAGGATGGTGGAGGAGGGGGTGAGAGTAGGTACAAGCTCATCCACAGAATTAGCTTTTCTTGGAGTTTGACTATGCCCTGGCACTCTTTGCTGTTAGCCTAGGTAGTTCTCATAAGTGGATAGAAGGCTCTAGCCCATTTAGAATGCTGTATTCACTTGCCTCTATGTCAGCATTATGGTGTGACATTTAAGAAGGCACTAAAAATCTCAGTAATCAAAATAGAGATAACATTTTAATGCAGTATTTAAAAATTATTGCTATAATCCATGATGAATCAGATACCAACTTTTAAATTAAGACAGGATCAATAACAGCACCTTGCCAAGCCATCATTGGCATTTGTACCAAAGGAGAAATCAGTCATGCTGATCATGGCCCAGACTATCAACACAGTTTCTGGTGCTAAGAGGTGGGCAGTTTCCCTCTTGATGCTGAAGGAACCGCCAGTTAAGGCCACCAGCTTATGTGCACACAATGGGGTAGAAGCAGGAACCCTGGCACCCTTCCTCCATCTCTAAATGTGAGAGGAGCCCTAGCCATGGCCAGGAATCATGCCCTCTGTTGTTTCAGCAGACTGAAGAAGCTGCCCAGCAAAGTGCTGGATGACATGGACAATGATGACGACATCAGCACCGACGGGGGAAGCCTCTATGAGGCGCCACTGAGCTACGCCATTCCCAAGGACAGCACTGCTGCCAGCCAGATCTGACTCCACTCCCCAGCTGTTGAAGCAGACTGCTATTCCTAGTGAAGCCCGCAGCCACTCAAAGCAGAAAGGAATGTTTGTCTGGAGTGGAGATCCATCGCCACCTCTGTGAACACAGCATGCCAGTTCCTCACTTTACATCCCTCCCTAGGGCTCTGGTCCAGTGGCTATTGAGTCTTAGGGAGCTATTGCAATTTAACTTGAGGAAGAGGAGCCATTGCCTACTGGGGCATTTTCAGAAGTGCAATTTGGTAGGCTAAAGCCCTGTTTTGTACAGCTATTTGCCATTGTCACCTACATTGCTGCTCCTACCCCTCCCCCTGCCAAGAAAACAGGTCCAAAAGGTTAGTTATTATGTAATAGCCACTGTGCAGGGGAAGAACTATCAGCTGTACATATTTTAAGCCAGACCTTCTTGCCTACTGCTGTTCCATTTTGGAGTGTTCCAGAGCCTTGGTAGGATGGCTTGTTTGTAAAGCTCACACATCTATATTGAATATTATTTTTAAAAATATGACTCTAAGCCAGGCATGGTGGCACATGCCTGTAATCCCAGTACTTGGGAGGCTGAGACAGAAGGATTGCAGGTCTGAAGCCAGCCTCAGCAAGTAGTGAGACTCTCAGCAACCTAGCATGACCCTGTTTCAAAAACAAAAATAAAAAGGACTGGGGATACACACTATATATATATATATATATATATATACATACACACACACACACACATATATATATATATGAAACTACTAGATTTTAAGTATTACAAAACAAAGCAGAGGCATGAGACAAAGTGAAATGAAATCAGAGTTGGCTAGGGATGCAGCTCAGTGGCAGAGCTCTTGCCTAGTACTCACAAGGCACTGAGTTCTACCCTCAGCACTGTGAAGAAAGACTATTCTGAAATTAGAATTGTAGTGATGATGGATATTAGTACTGAGAATTGATATTCAGGTGACTGGGTAAACTTGCTGACAGAGAAAAGATCACTTTTATCTGTGACCTTTGTTGCTTATTTTACCTAGAATTATAATTTCTGAACTATGTTAAGACTTAGTCCATGTCACCAATTTCTTTTACACAGGTGGGGCAGGAAAACTTGTAAGGTTTTTAACAAGTGCTGTAGTTTCTGTGAGGATGGGGCCCTGTTATAGTATATCCTTGGTCCTTTCCTCCCTCCTTCCACTGAGACCTTCAAGCTCTGCTCTCTCAGCCCTAGGATGGGGGAAGAGCAGGGCCCTGGGAGACAAGGTTCATGGGCTTAAGTGTGAAGATGAGGAGGACGCATCCAGTAAGGTGTAGAGAAAGGGAGAGAGGAGAGCAGATTGGGGGTGGGGCTGGGCAAGGAGGAAGGCAGAGAAGTTCTTGAAAGCTGGAGGATGTGTAGGCTAGAGGTGGGTGAGATGGAGCCAGATTGATGTCAGGGAGAGAGGAAAGAATTGGGTAGGTCTGTGCAAACTGGAGGCACAAGGTGCAGAGAAGGGGTGAGGCCTGGGGAAAGCCAAGAAAACCAAGGCAGAGCTACAGAGAGCATGGCATTGGGATGATGCTGGGTATATCAGGCCTTCCTCCTGGCCTACCTGTGTCACTAGTCAGGGCAGGGGGCAAGCAGATTAGTAGGGAAGTAGCCAGGGTGAGAACTCTGTGAATTGGTTATGTGTATGGGACAAAGATGACAGGGTTCAGCTGCTTTGGCAGTGTCCCCGAGCATCCTAACAGGTAGGAGGCCTGTGGACCAGCAAACTCTATGACAGTTGCCATGAGGGCCCACCTACCCCAAGTCACAGAACTCACTCAACGGGATCCAGAATGACTAGCCCAGGTGAAGAGTGAGTGTCTGGACCCCAAGAGCCAAGCCACCTATACCAGGCCCCCTGTCCCCCTCACCATAGCCTCTGCTTGCTCACAGAGTGTGGAGAGATTTCTCCTCTTTGCCATTCATCCATTTAGCAAATGCCTATTGGACACGTGATGTCAGGCATACTCCAAGGCACCGGCAACATGGCAGTGAATAGACAGGCAAAAATCTCTCCCCTGTTTTGATTGAGGGACAGGGGTGAGAACTCCTTCCTCACAGTGGATGCTAGCAGAAGAGCAAATACAATTTCAAAAGCAAATGATAATCAGAGAGGGTGGCTTTCACTATAAATTATAAAATTATGGCTCAATGTGCTTTGGTAAAGGGGGTGATAGGCAGTAGTCAGCCTGACCTGAGGCTGCGCACTTCCATACCCAGCCCCAAAGCCCTCTGTCCTCTTAGGGATGTGACAAGCCTGGGATTCACAGGCGCTCTCTCATGCTCAGCCAAGCTCTTCTTTTGCCCGCTCCTACCATTACTCGAAATCTGCAAATAGCATGTCCAGAAATGTTGCAACCTACTCCAAAGTAGAGATGTGAATGAGAAAGGTCAGCAAGCCCTGGAACATCAGGAGGGAACATCTGTTTTGCCCCTTATTCTGGTCAAGTCTTTCTGGTAGTGGGGAGGCTGTCTACCAAAAGCAGAAGTACCCCTGAAAAGAACAGAAGCCACCACTCAAAACACATGCATCATCATTACCCTAAAACACTCTGCTCTCTTACTCAGTAATGGAGTTGGCAGTGGGTAGATGCCTGCAGCGTGCTGATGGGAAGCTTATTGGCAGGGATTTGCTGGATTGGGATTTAGGGAGTTTTTTCAAGTCCTATCTCATCTCCTTACCCATTACCTTGACAAGGGTATCGCCTGGGACACACTGAGGATCAGGGTCCCAGGTCCTTTCCAGGATGAACACACTATCATTCTTTGCATTTATTATATGTATATCTATTTTTTTCTGTTTATTGCTTTAAGAACTAATCCTACTCAAGAGAGTTTTCGTTAGCTAACATGAAAAGGAAAAAAATTATTTAAAAACAAATGTGGCTAAATATGCTGAGGAGACAATCACCATATATGTTTTATAATTTCTTGTCTGGGGATCATTCTTCCAATTGGCTTATTCTGTTGGATTTTTGCTTTGCATTGTCATGGGAAAAGACATTCTTACTGCGGCTACTTCCATGTAAGTGAATTCCTGAATAAAGCAAGATCTCCTTACAATAAACAGTGTCATCCAATGGGAACCTTGACTCCTCCCCTATTTCCATGTCTTATTTTTTCCAGAACTTGGATGTGTGTCCTCCAAGCAACTTCCAGGGCTGGGGGTGCTGAGGAAGTGGACATGGAGGCTCCCAGCCTCAAGACAGTTTCTGAAATACAAGGGTTGGGAGTGGCCGGGGTGAACGCTGAGGGAAGGAATGGCTGGCTGGGTGTGGTGGTGTGAGAGATCCACACTGCCCCCGCCAGAAGATGGCAAAGGGGGAAGAAGCACTGTCCAATGTTAGTAAATGAAAATAAATAAGCACCCAGGTCTGTTCCTTTTCCTGAAATTAGGTATCTTCTCCTACAATCACAGTTTGCATGGTCGGTCTGGATCTCATGGCAGGCTGACAACAGGCACCATGATTTCTGTTCTACAGGAAACCAAAGTAGCTTTTCCATAGGCAGGACGTACACTCATCATTCTGTTCCTTCTCATTCTGTCTGCAGGAGGCTGAACCCTGCAGGACCTGGGTTCTCTCGATGACTGGGCTGGTCAGGTTATAGGTGGGGGGCTGGGTGTTTCTCCATTGCTCCCTGCACCATGTAGATTTTTATTTTGTTTTCTTTTTTTTTTTTTTTTTTTTTTTTTTTTTTTTTTTTTTTTTTTTTTTTTTTTTGGTACTGGGGATTGAACCCAGGGGCATTCTACCTTCAAGCTATACCCCCAGCCCTACTTTTTATTCTTTATTTTGAAACAGGGTCTCACTAAATTGAGGACCTCACTACGTAGCTGAGGCTGGCTGCAAACCCGAATCCTCCAGTCTCAGCCTCCCGAATGCTGGGATTGCAAGCGTGCGCCACCACGCCCGACCCCCATGTAGCATTTTTGGGTGTGCTCCCCTGGAACTTGGGTGACCTCTTCTCATCCAGTTCTGAAGGTGGCCATGACTTGCCGCTGTTCCTCTCTGGGCCCCTTAGCCTCCCTGGTGGATTTCCACACTTCCTGTCTTCCATGGCCACCCTGTATTAAGCCTTTGAGTCGCAGCAGTTGCCTGCTGATTCCTGCCAGAGCTCCAGCGTTGCCCCATGGATGTAAACATGCCATGCTACTTTCAGCTATCCAGCCATTGGTTCCCCTCATTCTAAGCAGAAGGAGCTTAGATGAAATGTTCCCAAATTCAAGTGAAATGTTCTAAATTTAGCAAGTCCTTAAAGCTTTTGCATAATTGTTTGCTTTTTGAAAATCAGGCATATTTAGCCATAATTTTGTAATTTATAGTGAAAGCCACCTTTCTGATTATCATTTGCTTTTGATACTGTATTTCCCCCTGTGCTAGCATCCACTGTGGGGAAGGAGTTCTGAGTGGTACCTGTCCCTCAATCAGACAAAAGGAATGAGCTCAGGAGGCCCAGAGTCAAGGGGAAACATCCTCTGAGGCTGCCTCTGGCTTCCTCCACATTCCCCATATTCCTCCCTTGAACTTGTAGATAGTAACAGGGAGGCTATCTTCCTTGGAAACTGTCATTAGAAATTTTTTTGCTCTAAATTTCCAAATGATAGGGGGGAAAAGATTTGACAGAAAGATCCCAGTGAGGCTTAATAGCCCAAATCTGAAATACCAGGTGTCGCAACCTGCTAAATACATAGTGCTGAAGGTCATCGCTTTCTTTCACATGTGGGATCCAAGGTCCAGCCAAGTCTCCATCAAAAAAAGAATGATTGGAGTGTGCACCATGCCAGGTTTACTAAGGCTGGAGAGTGTGCCCAAACAGTCCAGAAAGACACTCAACAATAATAGCTGTTGTGCAGGGATGGTGGCAAGGTTCCCATCCTCAGAATCTTACTTGATCTCACCACAGATTGTGTTTACCCAGCAAACCACTTAAACCACAGTCACCATTCTTGGGAGCTGTTGACAACCAGTTCTAGGAGAAGGCAGCAGAAATTCTGGCATGTCAGGATCTGAGTCTTGAGAGAGTTGAGCATTCTGACACTAAACAAAGTTTAAATCACAATCTTTGGGAGCTTCCAGATAGTTACAAAAGTAGTAGTGACTAAACTAAGAAATTAGATATGAGTGTGAAGTCCTTTGTAAATTCATGCCACACCAAATATTTCTATTTTTCCTTGTGCTTTGTAAGCCCTATCTATAGTCAATACCCAGTTTTCTGAGACCATGTACATCTTAGTGGCTAATGTGTTAAGAACTTACTTGCTGGTACCAGGCATTGTCCAGACCCTTTATGAGAACAGAATTGACTCACTTGCAGTGGGTACTGTTGTGACAGTGAGGCACCCCAGACACAGGAAGGTTACTACCTTTGCCAGGTGCACATGGCAGCACATGGATGACCGACGGGAGCTGAGAACTGGCTTTGGAGCTCACACTCCGCCACTCCCATCAAACTCACATGCCCTGGACACCAAAGGCCTTTGATCAGAGCCCTATGCATCTGTCCTTCAGATCGTCCCTTCACTTGTGGGTTTCTGTGTAACCTGCTGCCTGCCCTCACTTTGCACTGTCAGCAAAGGCAGATGGAAATCCAAGGGAGCCTTTGAAGCCACAGGCCTCAGAGATGGGCTGCTCACAGGTGTCTAGCTGCGCTTCTAACCCACCACATGGTCCTGTTGGTGACTGTGATGTTTGGAGTTCTTATTTTATCTTTGACACTTCCCTGATCCCCATGGTATGGCTACTCTGGGTCTTCAGGCAACAGAAGCAAGTACTTGAGTTTAGGTGGTTCTTGGGGAACAATTATACTCTTGTTTTGTGGTGAGAACCTTCTATAACAATGGATCACAATGCTAGTCTTCATTGTGTGGTCATGTTAGCCTTACATTTAGAATTGTTCTTAAAAACTGAAATCAGATTGTCTTCAAGAGTCCCTCACCCCAGGTACTATGGGGTATTGAGTTACAGCCTGGAAATCCAGCACTTGGCAGCAGTGGCTGCCTTCCTGGAGGTGGCAGCTTAGTCACTGTTAAACTGGGGGGATGGTCACAGTAGGAATGGGCTCTGGCTCCCAGAGAGTGGGCAGAGAGCTGACCTGTGTCCAGGAGGGAGAAATCCTGCAGGGCCTGAAAGCCAAAGGATGTAAGATGGTATGTGGCAGTTCATCTTGGAATGAGATGCCTCTGCCCCAGTCTTTCCCAAGAGTAGTGGGGCTCCATCTGGCCCTGGCCTCCTTTTGTTGTGGTGTGTTGTGGGCTGGGAGGTGGGGGTGGTGTACATAGGCAGGAGAAGTGATAGCACTCCCTCTCCATCCACAAAAACAAGGCATTCCTTCTGAACCCCACCGAGGGACTCTACACAGACTAATTCCCTTTGCCTCTGGGAATGGACCCAGTGGTATTTGGGGGCAGAGGGAATGATACTCTATTAATGCCTAAAATCCCTTTAGCAGGGCGGAAGTCACAATTGGGAAAACCCTTTCAACCAGGAATCTTTGTATTTTATCTGATTTAACCTGCATCCTGTGAGGCAGGTGGTATTACCCCTTTCAGGACTATGCACAGAAAGATAATTTGCTCAATTAGTAAACAGTAGGGCTAGTATAAAGTCCCAGGTCTGCTGCTCTTGCCAGCCCAGAGTTTCCCTGGACAGAAGCCATGCTCACCCTGCTGTCCCTCCCAGATAGTCACTGCTGACTTCCCTGCTGAGAACACTAGGCGGGGAAGTGTCTTCTCTCCAAGGGAATGCTGACAGCCTGCCTCTCCTCTATGCAAACCTCCTCCTGCCAGCTGTGTGCTGCCAGCCTCCCTCACTGCATTCCGCTGCCTCTGGTCCATCAGGCCCTTCCAAGACAGCTTTGTTTTCCATGAAAGGACTTGAAGATTAAAATAAACCTGGTGCCTCCAGTTAAATGTGCTTCTGCCTTTGAAAGGGCTTGGCTGATAAGCCTGCCAGTCCAGCTCCTTGGTTTGCTTAGTTTGATTTCTGTGACCAAGGCCACTTTGCCTTTCATCTGTCCCCATCAGTGGACATGCATACTGGGCTCTTTGGAGACAGGCACAGGTCTCCCTGCAAAGCTGGGCAAGAAATCTGCAAAACCAGTGCCAAACTTCCTCAGAGATTTCTGGCTCCTTCAGGTCTCTGCTCTTCTCAGAGAGACTTCTGGCATTTTGATAATAACTAGAAAACAGAATTGGCCTCCTCCTCTGGTTTAGGAATAGCACAAAGCTCTGCCCCTCTGAGCACTTGTTCCTGATTTATAAATGAATTTCTTCCTAAACCAGGTTCATTTTCTGAAACAGGGTTTTAAAGGAAATAATAACTCACTATCTCCACTTTATGGCAAAATTTTATCTTTTGTCTGTGTTTTTCACTGCTGCTTGACTCTAAAATTAAGGTAAAAAAATGTCTTAGAGCTTACTAAAGTTCTGTGGCTTTTCCAGGCCCATGGAAAGGTTAGGGGTGCCCAAGGAAACCAGGGCTGTTTGTCCATTGTGAGAGTCAGAGGTGCACCAGCTGGAAGCATTGTGTGAGCTTTGTTAAGAGTACCAGCCTACATCCCAAGCTTGCTTCCCAGATGTCGAGGCCAGCTGTGGACTTAGTCCCAGGGACTTTGCTACTAACATCAGCTACATAAATATTCAGAGAATTCCACATATGGGGAAGACAGAACTACGCAAGGTAACAAAACACAGCATCTGATCTCTGAGCATTTCCAGTTGAGTATTTCTGGCTTGTTTTGCTCAGAAATTTGTGTTCCCACCACTGAGAATTAATGGCGGCTTGGATATGCTTCACATTTTTAAGTAAGAGAAATAAACCACTACAGATAAAGTTGAAGACTGTCCTTCCTCCTACCCCAAAATGATCTCTATTCTCAATCTTGTGTATGTTCTTCCATTCAGTATTTTATATACATATAAACACACAGTACTGTTTTGTTTAATGTCTTATATACATGTTAGCATCGTGGGCATATATTACGCTGTGATATTTTACATTTAAAATGATGAGTTTTGAGACCTATGTTGATATACTTATTCATTTCCTTTGTTTTGTTTTGTTTGGTAATTTTGAGGGGGTAAATTGTACTGAATATTGAGTTTTTAAAATACTAGTTGCTTTATATGCAACCTACTTTCAAAAATCTTCAAGTGCTGCTTTAGGAGCATTGTAACATTGTAACTGGCATCAAACTAAATCCTCCCATCTACTGAGAACAACTATAAAAGGCAGACCAAAAAAAAAAAAAAAGTATTTTAAAACAGCGTTTTGGCCAGGCATGATTGTGCACACCTGTAATCCCAGAGTACTTGGGAGGCTGAAACAGAAGGATTACAGGTTTGAGGTCAGTCTCAACAACTTACTGAGACCGTGTTTCATAATAAAAAGTAAAATAGGGCTGGGAATGTAACTTGGAGGTAAAGTACTCCTGGGTTCAATCCCCAGCACCAAAAAACAAAAACAAACCACAGTGGTTTGAAGACATAAAAGAACAATGTCTTCAAATATTAAAGACACTCAAGGCATTAAAGACCAAGCACCAAGCAGTTAAAAACAAAAACAAAGGATCATCATCTACAGTTGGAAATTGAAGGTGGACACTGGGCCTGGGGCCTGCCTCCCATGGTCTCCGTGCTCCACCAACTGTTGTGGGTCTGCACCCTCCTGGGAGCCTTAGAAATGCCTCCCACTAGCCCCTGGCACCAGCAGTACTACCCGCTACAGTGCCTCAAGACACCTCTTCTGTAGTCCACGCCCTGTTGCCCACTCCCCTGCAGCTGCCAGAGGACACTGCTACCAGCAGCACCTGCCCAAGTGAGGTCTGGGGAAACATCCTCTGTAGTTCATCCTGCAAACCCCTGCTACCATTGCTGAAACTCAAGGCTACTAGTGGTGCTTGCCCTTGTGGGTCCCAGTACTGCTTACTGCCATCGCCAGAGGGCCCTACTACCAGTGGGGCTCTCCCCATCAATACCTGAGGAAATGTCCACCATGCTCCATGTCTCTGCAATCATACCACCCCACTCCTACTGCTATGGTGTGCTATACCCACTTTGGCCACTAGAGTACACCCACCTATATGTGATCCTTGAAAACGCAATGGTTCTCCAGCCCTGCCACTGCACACATTTCACCCAAATCTGTCAATTATAGTATGGCGACCAACTGGAAACAAAGCCAATATAGTCTGCCAAACCCATACCATAAGGCACTTCAGGAGAAAGCCTTTTTACTATGAAAGCCACCTTATAAAATTGGTGGAGCCAACTGACACACTAGATGTTCAAAAGTATGAGTGCAGGGACATGAGAAGTATGAAAAAGCAAGATAACATGAGGCCTCCAAAGGAATACACATGATATTGCTTTTCCTAGCAACAAACCCCAAAGAAAAGGTGACTGACAAAATGTCTGATATTTTAAAAAAATATTTTAGGAAACTTAGTGAGATATAAGAAAATACAGACTGAAATTCAATAAAATTGGGAAAATAATTTATGATATGAGTGAGAAATTCAGCAAAGAGGTAGAGATCATAAAAAAAGAAACATACAGAAATATTGGAACTAAAAAACTCAATAAGTTAAATACAAATACAGTTGAGAGCTTCAAAAATAGACTAGAAAAAAACAGAAGAAATTATTTCTGAACTTGAAGACTGGTCTTCTGAAATATCTAAGTCAGACAAAAAAATAGTTAAAAATAAAAAATTAAGCCAGGTACAGTGGCACATGCCTGGAATCTCAGTGCTTGGAAGGCTGAGATGGAAGGATATCAAGTTCAAGACTGGCCTCAGCAACTTAGCAAGATTTGGTTCCAAAATTAATAATAATAATAATAATAATAATAATAATAATAATAATAAGGCTGGTGGGGTATACCTTGGAGGTAGAATGCCCTGGGGTTCAAAAATCAGTACAAAAAATAAGTAAATAAACAAATACAAATAAGTAATAAATAAGTAAATATTTTAAAAATAAAAAGAATAAAGAAAGCCCTTCAAGACCTATTAAAAATATTCGAGTTATAGGAGTTCCATAAAACAAAGAGAAGAGAAAAGGAACAGGAAACAAATTATATGAAGTAGTAGCTTAAAATTTCCATAATCTTGGGAAAGATATATATATATATATATATATATATATATATATATATATATATATATATATACATACATACATATATATATCTCCAAGTACAGGGGGCTCAAAGGGCCCCAAATGGATTAACCAAAAAAGGGCCTCACCATGGCATCTTACAGTCAAACTGTCAAAACTTTAAGCAAAGAGAAAAATTTTAAAATGCCAGGGAAAAAGTGTCAAATCACATTTAAGAGAACTCCCACTAAACTACTAGAAAATTTCTTAGCAGAACCATTACAGGCCAGGAGGGAATGGGATAATACAGTCAAGGTTCTAGAAAAAAAAGAAACAAAAAGAAAAAACTCCACTACCAAGGATATTTTATCCAGGAAAACTATTCTTTAGAGATGAAGGAGAAATAAAGACCTTCCAAGACAAGTAAAAATTGAGGGAATACAAAAAATGCTTAAAGAATTTCTACATCTAAAAGTGAAAGGATGATAACACCATCATAAAAACATGTAAAATAATTAAACTTACTGGTAAAATAAGTATACAAATAAAAAAAGAGAAAAGAATGAAACTGTATCATTGCAGAAAATCTCCCAACCACTTACATAAGCAATAAGAGAAACAAAAAGTAACAAAAAATATACAAAACTAGAAAATAACAAAATGGTAGGAACAAATTCTTATCCTAATAACCTAATTCTCTAATAACCAAATTCTCCCAAAGATGTAGAAACAAACAATTTTGCAATTGTTTGTAAAAACAATCAACAACAAAACAGCAGCAACAAGAAAAACAAGACCCAACTATATATTGCCTATAAAATACTCACTTTGGGCCAGAAATGGTGATATACACCTGTAATCCCAGTACTTGGGAGACTGAGACAGGAAGATTGCAGGTTCCAGACCAGCCTCCACAATGTAATGAGACCTAGTGAGACCCCATTTCAAAATAAAATAGGATTAGTGATAGAGCTTGAAGATAGAATGCCCCTGGGTTTGATCCCCAGTAACACACACACACACAAACACACACACACACACACACATTAAAAGTGAAGGGTTAGGAAAAGATAATACAAACAAATGGAGACCTGAAGTCAAAAGCTGTAAAAAGAGATAAAGAAGGCCTCTTGATAAAGAGATCAAGTCAACAAGAAGGAATGACAACTATAAACATATATGCACCCATTTCTGGGGCACCCAATTATATATATTAGATCTAGAGAGATAGACTCTAATACAATAGTTGAGGACATCAACACTTTGTTTTTCATCCAGACAAAAATAAAGGAGAATTGGAGTAAAACTATACCATAAAACAAATGGATCTAACACAGAGTTATAAACATTTCATCCAACAGTTACAGAGTTTCCATTCTTCATATCAGCACATGGAATATTCTCTTGGAGACACTAATTTTTCTAATAAATATAGATGCAAAAACTACCAATAAAACATTAGCAAACAGAATCCAATAGTGCATCAAAAAGATCAGAATAGTTCAGCATTTGCAAATCAATAGACATAAAACAATATATCAACAGATTGAAGGACAAAAACCATAGGATCATCTAATAGATTCAGAAAAAGCACTAAAAATATTCAACATCCCTTCATGATAAAACTCTCAACAAATTAGATACAGAATTAGGTGTACCCACAGCCAACATTATGCTAAATGGGGAAAAGTTGAAACATTTCCTCTAAGATCTGGAACAAAAAGGGATGCCACTTTCACCACTAGTGTTCAGCATAGGATTAGGAGAGCAATTAGCCAGAGCAATTAGGCAAAAGCAAGCAATAAAGACCATTAAAAAATGAAAAACTGAAAAAGAGGATTTTAAATTATTTCTGTATGCATATGACATATGTGGAAAAACCTAAATACCCCACAACCCACCCCAAAAAAAGAAAGAAGGAAAAAAGAAAAGAAAAAGAAAACTAGTGGGACTAATAAATGAATTTAGTGAAGTTGAAGGATACAAAAGTCAATGTACAAAAACTAGTAGCATTTTTATACAACAAATTGGCTGGAAAAAAATCAAGGATGTAATCCCATTTATAATAGCTATGCAAAAATTAAATTAAATGCACAGCAATAAATCTAAGAAAGCAATGTATCTTCATGATAAACATTACAAAACTCTAATGAAAGAAGCTGTAGAGGACACACATGGAAAAATAGAAAGACATGTATGTTCACTTCATGTTACTATAATAAGATTCCTGGGACAATTAACTTATAAAGAGAAAAGGGTTATTTTGAGCCAGATGTGGTGGATCACACCTGTAATCTCAGTGCTTGGGAGGCTGAGACAGGAGGATCACAGGTTCACAGCGAGCCTCAGCAACTTAGGGAGGCTAGGTTGAAAAACTTTTATAACTTGTCTATTCTTATCCTTTTAATTTTTATATTTGGTGGTGGTGGTGGTGGTGGTGGTGTGTGTGTGTGTGTTTAAAGAAGCATCTGATACACTAGGGTAAAACTGAAAAATAAGTTGCGCGTCCTTAACCCAAGTTTCTCCAGTCTCTGCCTAGAGGCAACCATTGTTTCCAGTTTCTTTTATTTGCTTCAAGCTGGCTTCTCAATGTTTCAAATAGGGCCCAGAATTTATGTGTCCCGTGGACAAATTAATAAAAAAGTAAATAGAAGCAACTTGAAGGAATTCGCACTAGATGGTGAGGTAAGTATACGCACTGGGGATCCCCTTTCCCAGGCAGACTCCTCCCACTGGGGGCCCATCACGAGACACCCACGTACCCTACAATACAGGGTACAATACAATACCCTATAATTCCCTTGGGATTGTTCATCAGAAGAATTATAACCATGTCTGGGATTTATGACTTGGTGAGGTGACCCTGAAGGAAGGCTGTCCCAAAGTCCTCCAGTAATTTCAGTGTCAGCCTCATGAGGGAGCTCCCATTTAAGGGTGCAATATCTGTCTGAGGAGGCCTAGACCTTCCAAATCTCTGGCCTAGGACTATATATGTGCAAGCCCCCACCTATCACTGTGTTGACACTGGAATGCTTGGTGGGTTGTACTATCCCATTTGCCCTTTCAGGCTTCAATATCCCTTGCTTTGTCTTGGCAGTCATCTTCTGCATTTCATTCATTTTTCTCTAGGAGCCCTGTATCCCTTCTCTGACTTCTCACTGTCTTTCAGGTTCTCTTTCAAGGGCACCCTCTTCTGCTGCTTCAATGTCAAGCCTGGTGTGTATCTCTTTCTTTCATAGTAGGTCCACAGTGGTTGAAGCCATAAGCATGTAGAGGAAGACAGTGAAGATGGGGACTCTTGGTAGGAGTGACCAGGGAGGAGGGATAATTACATTGTTAACCTCATCTTCCTGAGATGACAACAGATTTGGATCTAAGGTTCAGGGTCTGTGGGAGGCAGCATTTTTAATCAGATATTTAGTGTCAGGGGTAGGAATGGAGATTTTTGAGGGCTCCTGAGCTCACAGGTGGGCTCCATAAGGGGCCCAAGGTTGATGGGATGGAAGGCTTTATAGGGCTACCTGCAGTGAGTCCTGATGTAACACTTGCAAAAACATCAGGGGAGGTGTTGACCTCTTTTGGCCCAGATTGTGCATAGATCCTGGGTCTTGTGATGGGGGTCTCACCCATCAGGTCATTTAGTGCTCCTACTGGTAGCCTATGTCAATTCTGTTTGCATCATGATGTTCTTAATTCCAGTGTTAATTGTGATCTATTTTGTGAGAGCCCTAAGCAATTCATTAATACCTTTCAGAAAGCATTAGCTGTGCACATACTCTGCACTGGCCTGTACAGAGTTGAGTAGGCCTCAGTCCTTGCACTCAAATGGTATCCACTAAGAATAAACAAGGGACAAGATTTAAAGCACAAAAAAAGAGGTTAAAATGGAGTGTGATGGTGGTTCAGAGTGAGAACTGTCATCATTGGCTGGGGGCAATCAGGAAAGATTTCCTAGAGGAAATGGTATTTGAGAGGGCCTTAAGATAGAGAAAATATTTTAGAACTTTATATTCTGAAATTTTAATCTTACTGATAGGAACACCTTTGGTGAGAAAGAATATACACGGGGATGAAAGGTAGACTCAGAGATTCAGACAGTTGAATAAGTGGAAGAATGACTGGAGAGTGAGACTGGACAACAGGTTCGCATGATTTGGAGGACCTTGAATGTGACTGGGAAGCAGTGAATGCTAATAAGCTGGTGATTCTAGATAAGTGGGAACCCTAATACACTGTTGGTGGGATTGCAAATTAGTGCAACCACTTTGGAAAACAGTATGGAGGATCCTCAGACAAATGGGAATGATCCTACCATATGACCCAGCAATACCTCTACTGGGTATCTACCCAAAATAATGGAAACCAAACTATCAGACCAACGCATGTGTATCTATGTTTATAACTGCACAATTCACAATTGCCAAACTATGGAAACAACCAAGATCTCCATCAACAGATCAATGGATTACAAAACTATGGGATATGTACACAATGGAATTTTACTCAGCCATAAAGAAGAACAAAATCATGTTATTTGCGGGGAAATGGATGCAACTGGAAAACATTATGTTAAGTGAGATTAGTCAGTCACAAAAAGTAAAAAAGCATATGTTCTCCCTAATATGCGGATGCTAGGGAGAAGATGGGGCATAAGAGGAACTCCAGATGAAAAAGGAGAGACCCTCGATAAGCAAAGAAGTTGACTTAACTGAAGGTGATGGACGAGGGTTCGGGGTGGGGGGAGCACCCTAATGCACATGATGTACTTTCACAAACATATCAAAGTCAATCACTAAACTGAACTTGAGAAGGAGGGAGGGTGAAGGAGTGGGGTGGGAATTGGGGAAGGGGTTAAATGAGAAATGTGTGCATGTATGCCTTTATCAGCTTGTACCTAACAAAGATGTATGATTACAATGCACCAATTTAAAAAAAAAAAAAAAGCAAAGGAGTTAGGTCTTATGACTTCTTGTCTTTTCTGAGGAGATAATTTTTTAAAAAATGGCTGGTATTAATTATTTAGCACAAAGAATAGTGGAGAAAAAACCTCCAAAGCAATAACCAAGTCCCAAGTAGAAACAGCTTGGGGAAGGGGTTCCAGTCCCACTAATGGATGTCAACTCTTATAATGACAGCAGATAGAAATAACACAAAGACTGTGGACACCACAGTTATAAGGGACTCAACACATATCATTCCCATATCCTTTTATAACATATGGAGTTGTCAAGTCTAGAAGAATAATCCCAGAATGCATGTCTCATATACACTGCTGTATATAACACAATTGCCTGACCAAAAGACTGAGGAAGGACCTCAGTCTTGTGAGATCTTCAGAAAAAGTGGAATCTTCAAGGTTTGACACATACACATTGTATCAAAGCACACTAATCATTACCAAAGCACTAGCAGGGAAACTATGCTATGAAACCCACTTGGAAATATATTCAACAATTAACAACAACCTGGTATCCCAGAACACTTTTCCAAGAGAAAGCTGTGCCCTAAAAAGGCCCTTACAGAAAAATGAAAGAGAAATTCATCTTAACAAATGCACAAGTTTCAACACAGGAATATAAGAAAAATGAAAGACAAACAGAAAAAAGTAATGTTGACTCCTCAGGTTTGTAATCTGCTAGCAACTGACTCCAAAGATACAGAAGTGGGTAAAATATCAGATAAAGAATTCAAAAAAACAATTATGAAAAATAAATGAATTCCAAGAGAACACAGAAAAACAGCTGAGTGGATTATGGAAGGCTTATAGGATATAAATGAAAATTTCAATAAAGAGAGAAACTGAAAAAGAACCAAACAAATCTTGCAAATAAAATATATCATAAATCAAATAAAATTTCAATTGAAAATTTTTCCAACAGAGTAGACCAAGTAGAAGACAGAATCTCAGAGCTTGAAGACAAAGTGGTCAGCCTTGAATATACAGATAGGATTAAGGAAAAATAAAGAAACTATGACACCAGAATATACAAGAACTATGAGACAACATTAAGAGACCAAACTTAAGTATCATTGTCACTGAGGAAGAAACAGGTTATTGGCATTAATAATTCTTTCAGTGAAATAATAGCATAAAAATTTCTAAATTTAGGAAATGAGATGGGCATCCAAGTACAGGAGGTATTTACAACACTAAATGGACAAGATAAAAAAAAAATCATCTCCACAACATATTATAATTAAAATGCCAAATATGCAAAATAAGGATAGAATTTTAAAAGCCTCAAGAGAGAAATGTCAGGTCATATTTAGAGATAAACTCATCTAATTTTTCAATAAAAACCCTAAAAGAGCCAGGTATAATGGTGCATGCCTGTAATCCCAGTACTTGGGAGGCTGAGACAGGAGGATCACAGGTTCAAGGCCAGGCCCAGCAACTTAGTGAAACCTTGTTTCAAAATAAAAAATAAAGAGGCCTGGGGGTATAGCTCAGAGGTACAAGGCCCCTGAGTTTAATCCCTAGTACCAAAATAAATAAATAAACCTTAAGAGCAAAGAGGCCTTGAATTTATGTGTCTAAAACACTGGAAGAAAATAAATGCCAGTCAAGATTGCTATATCCAGTAAGGCATCCTTCAGAATTGGAGGAGAGATAAAAACATTCCAAGATAAGCATAAACTAAAATAACTTATGACTACTAAGCCAGCATTGCAGAATATACTTAAAGAAATCCTACATACAAGATTGTTTTTAAGAACAGCAGAGCTTAAATCTCAGTAGAAGAGCAGTTAAGCAAATGAGAATTAGGGCTGAATTAAACATTAAAAATGAATCAAAATGGCAGGAAATAATAAACATCTTTCTACAATAACACTGAATATAAATGGTCTCAACTAGCCAATGAAAAGACATAGACTGGCAGATAGGATTATAAAACAACCCCCAAATGTTGCCTGTAAGGAATACACCTCTCAGGCAAAGACATCCACAGACTGAAAGCGAAATAATGAAAAAAAGATATTCCATGCAAATAAAGCTTGACAGCAAACAGGAGAAGCCACTCATATCTAACAAAGCAGACTTTGAACTGAAATTCATCAGAAGAGAGCTGGGCATGATGGTGTATGCCTGTCTCCCAAGTACTTGGGAGGCTGAGACCTTGGAATTGTGGGTTTGAAGCCAGCCTCAGCTACTTAGCATGACCCTGTTTCCCTGTTTCAAAAAAAAAAAAAAAAAGATAAAATAGGGCTAAGAGGGAGAATGCCCCTGAGTTTAATCCCCAGTACTACTCTTAATAATAATAATAATCAGAAGCGTCAAAGAAGGTCACTTCATACTGGTAAAGAGAATAATCCAACAAGAAGATATAATGATAGAAGATATAATGAACATTGATACCACAAATATTGGTGCACCTAATTATATATAACAAATACTACTCAACACAAAGTCTTAGAGAGATCCAAGTACAACAATGCTAGGTGACTTCAACACACCTCTCTTACTAACAGGTCATCCAGTCATAAAATCTACAGAGACATTTCAGACTTTAAAAATACTAAAAATCAAATGGAGTGAACAGACATCTACAGAATATTTCATTCAAAAACAGCTGAATACATTTTATTCTCAGCTTCTCATGAAATATTCTTCAAAACAGACCATATTTTAGACTGCAAGACTAGCCTTCACAAATACAAAGGAAGAAGAAAATGTAATTCCTTGTATTTTATCAGATCATCATAGAATAAAATCAACATGAAAAGTGACAGAAACTAAATTGAACAATACACTTCTTTTTTTCTGTGTGTGGCTGGGAATTGAACCCAGGGGCATTCTACCTCTGAATTATATCCCCAGCCCTATTTTTAATATTTTATTCTGAAACCAAGCTCTCACTAAGTTTCTGGCTGGCCCCAAACCTGTGATCCTCCCATCTCAGCCTCCCAACTATTGGAATTACAGTTGTGCACCACCATGCCCAACAAGAATATACTTTTTTTTTTTTTTTTTTTGCGGTGCTGCGGGTTGAATTCAGGGGCATTCTACCTCCGAGCTATACCCCCAGCCCTATTTTTTATTCTTTATTTTGAAACCGAGTCTCACTAAATTGCGGAGTGCCTCACTAGGTAGCTGAGGTTGGCCTCGAACCCGGATCCTCCCGTCTCAGCCTCCCGAATGCTGGGATTACAAGCGTGTGCCACCACGCCCGGCTTAAGAATATACTTTTGAATAATGAATGGGTAACAGAAGAAATCAGGGGAGAAATTTAAAAATTCTTAGATTCAAACAAGAATAGAGGTACAACATATCAGAGTCTCTGGGGACTCTATGAAGGAATTTCTAAGAGGAAGGTTTTTAGCTGTGGGTACCTAGATAAAGAAAAAATAAAAAATATCTCAAATAAGCAACCTAATGATGAAACTCAAGCCTCTAGAAAAAGAAGAACAAATCAATTCCAAAACTAGTGAAGGAAGGAAATAATTAAGAACAGAGACAAAATTAGAGAATTTAAAAAATACAAAGACTCAATGTAGTGAAAGAGTTGGTTCTTTGAAAAGATAAACAAGATTGATAAATCTTTAACCAAATGAAGAGAGAGAGACAAAGACAGAGAGAGAGAGAGAGAGAGAGAGAGAGAGAGAGAGAGAGAGAGAGAGAGAGCGCCAAAATAACAAAATTACAAATGAAAAGGTGATATCACCACTGAAATCCAGAGGATCATTACGGATTATTTAAGATATGTACATTCCAATTAATTGGAAAATTTAGAATAAATGGATAAATTTCTAGACACAAATTACTTACCAAAATTGAACCAAGAGAATATAAAAAACCTAAACAGACCAATAATAAGCAAAGTCTTAACAATTCCAGTGCCACTCAACAGTTCAAAGTTCAAAGTCTCCTCTGAGACTCAAGGTGAACTCTTGTAAGCCCCTGTTAAAAAAAAAAAAAAGAAAAAAGAAAAATGTTTACTCTGGGCCATTGTACCCAATGTACAATGGCCCAGAGTAAACATTTGCAGGAGTATAAAAAGAAGATATGGGACCAAAACTATCAAAATCCAACAAGGCAAGCATTTAATTTTGCTGCTCCATTTTGGCATCCAGTGCACATGACATTGAGATAAGATCCCATCTTGTGGGCTGGTTGGTTGCAATTGGCAGCGTACTCGTTCTTCCAGCTTGGCTCCATGAGTTGCAGCCTGCAGCCCTTCTTTGCGGTCATTCCACATTTCTGGCATTTCTAAGTCATGGGCATGACTTCTTGCAACCTTGACTTCACCTTCACTGCTTCACAAATTTCCCCATTTGAGTCTGCTTGCAGGATTCCAACCCTGCCACATGTTTCCTGGATTTCCAGGCCTTCCTTTGAAATCTGGGGGGAAGATTACATGACCCCTTTTTTCCCAGCAATTAGGCATTACATATGTGCTGTGATCAACCAGCAAGAAACATAGTCATGTCCTCTTAAATTGATCATTGCTTCTGGGCCCTTTCAATCATAGCCATGAAGCCCACCTCCATTTGGGCCACAGTGGGGCCTGCATCCTTGGAGCAACTGATGGCTCTTCTCCATCTGAGCCACAGAGGAGGAATTTAAGTCCCTTTTCTCAAAATGACCACCCTTATTTTCATTGTTTAACATTTGGGCTTGAACTGCCCCAACCACATTCCTTCCTTTGTTCCTAATCAAAGCATTGGACCTCTCCAGCTATCTTACTTTCTTTTATAGCATCATCTCTTTGGGTCCCAGCTTTACACATGCCTTTCTGACAAAACTGAAAATCTGCTTTGCTTTTTGCTCCTGAAATTTGTTGTACAATTCGCTGAATGCAGAAATCAATACCCATAATCAGTTTGGATATTTTTATGTTTTGATAGTTCCTTTGCCAGTTTAATCAGTCCATCATCTTTAAATTTGGCCTCACACAGTTTCAGGACACAGGCAAAATGCTGATGAGTTCTTTGCAAGAATGTAACATGTGTGGCCTCTACTCTATTTTCCTATAGAGTCTTCTTTGCCCTACAAAATCTCCTGAGCACAGTTTCTACCATCTGCCTTTCTAGCAACATTCTGGCCTTTCCAACTTCTTCTTACAAAACAGTTCCCAAGACTTACAAAACACATGGTCAGATTTAGACAAAGCAACAATGACTCCTCTTCTTTGGTATCAATTT
Source organism: Graphiurus murinus (assembly GCA_004027655.1). Taxonomy (NCBI): domain Eukaryota; kingdom Metazoa; phylum Chordata; class Mammalia; order Rodentia; family Gliridae; genus Graphiurus; species Graphiurus murinus. The sequence continues at coordinate 64,480 of PVLC010000874.1, forward strand.
CTTTGTTAGTCACCATTCTCCTGTTACAATCCAAAGAATTGACCACACAATTTAGAAAAGGAAGATTTATTTGCTCACAGTTTCCTTGGAGGTTTTTGGATTTAGTCCATGTGAGGCTGAGGATGGTAGATCTCAGAGCATAGCAGCAGAGAACAGAAAGAGGGAGAACCCAAGGCTTCAATCTCACATCATGGAGGCTGGAAGCAGACAGAGAAGCACCAGCAAGGGGAGGATGAACCACACACAATCCCCAAACCCCTGGGGACCCACCTTCTCCAGCCCTGGGCGCCACTCAGATAAATCCATTACATGTCATCTGAGCGCAATCCATTAGCTCTTCAGGGGACATTCTGTATCTAACCACGAGAGTAATCCTCCACATAAATAAAATTAAGGACAAAAATCACACAATCATCTCAATAGGTGCAGAAAAGCCCGTTGACAAAATTCAGCACCCACTCGTAATAAAAAAAGAAACTAGGGATAGAAGGAACTTATGACAATAGCATAAAGGCTATATCTGATAAACTCAAAGCTGACATCATACTTAATGGGAAAAATTGAAAGCATTTCTCTAAAATCAGGAACAAGACAAGAATGCTTACTATTATCACTTCTATTCACTATAGTACTTGACATTTTAGCCATAGCTATTAGACAAGAGACAGAAATAAAAGGAATACAAAAAAAGGAATAAGTCAAATTATCACTATTTTCAAATGATATGATTGTATATTTAGAATATTCAGAAAATTCCATTAGAATACTTCTAGAGCTAGCTGGGCGTGGTGGCTCATGCTTGTAATCCCATTACTTGAGAGGCTGAGACCAGAGGATCCAAGTTCGCAGCCAGCCTCAGGTACTTAGTATGGCCTTCGGCAACTTAGCGAGACCTTGTTTCAAAACAAAGAATAAAAATAGGACTGAGGGTATATCTCAGAGATAGAATGCCCCTGGGCTCAATTCCCAGTTCTGCAAAAAAAAAAAAAAAAAAAAGTACTTATAGAGCTAATAAAAAATTCAGCAAAGTAGCAGAAGGCAAAGCCAATATTATGAAAAAAATCAGTAGTCAGTAGTTCTGTACACTAGGTACACTAGTAAGTCCACTGAAAAACAAATCAGGAAAGCAATTTCATTCACAATAAATCTAACCAAGGAAATGAGAGACTTCTACAATAAAAATTAAGGAATGTTTAAGAAAGAAATTGAAGAAGACACTAGATGGTGGAAAGATCTCTCATGTTCATGGACAAGCAGAATTAATATTGTTAAAATGATCCTACTAAGAGTGATCTACAGCCGGGCGTGGTGGTGCATGCTTGTAATCTCATTACTTGGGAGGCTGAGACAGGAAGATCCGGGTTCATGGTCAGTCTCAGCTACTTAGTGAGGCACTCTGCAACTTAGTGAGACCCTGTTTCCAAATAAAGAATAAAAAATAGGACCAGTGGTGTAGCTCAGAGGTAGAATGCCCCTGAGTTCAATCCCCAGTAAAAAAAGAAAAAAAAAAAAAAGTGAGCGATCTACAGTTTCAATGCAATCACATCAAAAAAACCCAAAGAACTAGAAAAAAAAAGTCCTAAAATTCATATTGTAGAATAAAAGATGCAGAATGGCCAAAGCAGTTCCCAGAAGTAAAAGCAATGCTGGAGGTATCACAATACTCATTTTAAAATTTTAATACAGGGTTATAATAATGAAAACAGCATGGTACTGGTATAAAAACAGAGACCAAGCCGGGCGTGGTGGCACACGCTTGTAATCCCAGCATTCGGGAGGCTGAGACCGGAGGATCCGGGTTCGTGGCCAGCCTCAGCTACCTAGTGAGGCACTCCGCAGCTTAGTGAGACCCGGTTTCAAAATAAAGAATAAAAAATAGGGCTGGGGGTATAGCTCGGAGGTAGAATGCCCCCGAGTTCAATCCCCAGTACCGCAAAAAAAAAAAAAAAAAAAAAAAAAAAAGACTAGACACCTAGACCAATGGAATAGAACTGACTTTTTTTTTTTTTTAAACTGGGGATTGAACCCAATGTTAAGCTATAGCCCCAGATCTTTTATTTTTATTTTGAACAGGGACTCACTAAGTTGCTGAGACTGGACTCAAACCTATTATCCTCCTGTCTCAGCCTCCTAAGTACTGGGATTACAGGTGTGTACCACTGTGTCTAGTATCTGATCTTTGACAAAGGTGCCAAAAACATGTTAGAGGAAAGACAGTCTTTTAAATAAATAGAGCTAGGAAATCTGGATATCCATATGTAGAAGAATGAAATTAGACTCCTAACTCTCAGCCTGCACAACAGTCAACTCAAGATGGGTCAAAGACATAGATATTAAGCTAGAAACTGCAATTGACAGAAAAATACATAGTCAACACTAACATATTGAAGAAGGTAACAACTTCCACAGTAGGGATTCTGAAGCTCTGGACATAAAACCTAGAATTAATAAAAGGGGTGTCATCAAATTACAAAGCTTCTGCATAGCAAAGGAAACAATTAAGAATGTGAAGAGATTGTCTACAGAATTTGAGAAAATCCTTTCCAGCTACTCTTCTGTCAGAAGATTGGTGTTCAGAATATATAAAGAGCTCAATAAACTAACACCAAAAAAACAAACAAACCTGGTCAATAAATGGACAGATGAACAAAAGAGGTATTTCTCAAAAGAAGAAATAAAAATATGCAACAAATATATTAATAATTGTTCAACATCTTTAGCAATAAGGAAAGTGCAAATCAAAAGTACCCTGAAATTTCATCTACAATTAGAATAGCAATAATCAAAAATACACATAATAAATTCTGGGAAAAATGTAGGGGAAGAGGAATACTTAGACATTCTAAGTGGAAGTATAAATTAATACAGCACTGTGGAAATCAATATGAAGATTCCTCCAAAGACTATTAATGAAACCATATGACCCAGTGACTCTATTCCTTGGTACTTATCAAAGAAGTTTCAAGTCAGAATACTATACTAATACATGTATACTCATGCTTATAGCAGCACAATAGGGAACCAGCCTAGGTGTTCATCGACAAATGAATGGTTAAAATATGGTATATATACACAATGGAGGTTTCTTCAGTCATAAAAAAGAATGGAAATTACGTCATTTGTAGGAAAGTGAAGGGAACTGGAGAGCATTATGCTAAGTGAGATTTACCAGTCTTAGAAAGTCAAGAATCATACTTTTTTTTTTTTTTTTTTTTTTTTGCGGTACTGGGGATTGAACTCAGGGGCATTCTACCTCCAAGCTACACCCCCAGCCCTATTTTTTATTCTTTATTTTGAAATGGAGTCTCACTAAGTTGCGGAGTGCCTCACTAGGTAGCTGAGGCTGGCGGCGAACCCGGATCCTCCGGTCTCAGCCTCCCGAATGCTGGGATTACAAGCGTGCGCCACCATGCCCGGCAAGAATCATACATTTTCTCTCATATCTGAATGCTAGAGAAAGGAGTGGAGAAAGGAGATTCTTAGTAAAATAGAAGGGATACTAGTAAAATAGAAAAAAAGTCTAGAGGGAAGGAAAAAGGAAGTATTGGGGAATGAAATTGACCAAATTATGTTATGTGTATGTAGAAATATGCCACACTGAATCCAACTATTATGTATAAATATGGTGCACCAACTAAAAAATACAAAGTTTAAAAAGTGACTGGTGAAACTTAGTTCTTTTAAAAGGCGTGATCCTTGATCATCAATAAGGAGAATCAGCTTCTCCCAACTGAGAGAGATCTCTATCCATTTCATGCATCCTAGGCTACAAATTCTTACTTAGTCTAAATTAGTACTTCTTGAATATGCATCAGAGTAGCCTCAGGGGTTTGTTAAAACAGACTACTGGCCTCACTCCCAGAGTTCCTAGGGAGACTCAAGAATTTTATGCTGATGCTGCCTGTCTGGGGATCACAATTGAGAAGCTCTGGATTAAACTTCCTACCTGACATTCTGCAGTATATCCACTGGGTGGCAGAAGAGAGCACAGCAGGCACCACATTGCAGCCATATTGGAGACCTCAGGAAGAGGCAGCGCAGGGGAGGGCTATTTCTGAGTCTTTGATATCCGTTTTTGATAGTAAAACAAGCCAATCACAACATCAAGCTTTTCAAAACCCACGTATACATTAAAGAAAGGAGTAAGTGGTGACAAACCTTGTTCTTTCTCTAGAATGTCCCCACTACCAGCCCCAGTTCAGACACTCTCTGCCAAATCCCCAGAGCTCTCTTCAAGTCCCTCCTTTAGGAGAGAAGCAAATTTTGTAACTTTCGAAGTCATTTGCAACAAGGTTTCTGAAGTAATGTCAAGACTTCAAAGCTGGCAAGAAACTGCATTATGAACACACATTGTTTGGGCCAAATGACAGGTAATTTTTCCAAAGGACAAATAGAAAATATCCAGTTATTGTTCAGAACAGGCTCATAACCAATATTCAAAGCAGTTAGGAGACAGGAACAGCACAGACCTACTTCCTTAAAGAAGGAAAGAACGCCTGGAACCGTGGCACACACTTACAAAGCCAGTACTTGGGAGGCTGAGAAAAGAGGATGCAAGATGGAGGTTAGCCTGTTAGTGAGACCCTGTTTCAAAATAAAAAGCACTGAGAGTATACGGTATAGGTCAGTGGTAGAGGGCAAGTGGGCTCAATTCCCAGTAAAACACACACACACACACACACACACACACACACACACACACGAATGATATTTCTCTAGTTCTTTCTAGACACTTCTGCATGTACTTATTTTCTTTTATAAGCTTGAGATAAGATACCACTTGTTTTTCCTAGTTAAATGACTTAATAACAACTGCATTTTCTAGTATTTTAAAACATGCTAGTATTTTTGAACATTTGCATTTTGAACATTATGATATCTTTTAAAGTCACTGCTTATTGTATAATATATAGAAAAGTAATTTACTTTGTTCTTGTGGGCATTTTTTTTTTTTTTTTTATTATTTGGGATTATTTTCTTAGAATAGCATCCCAAAATTGGCATTTTTTTTTTTTTTTGTAGTACTGGGGATGGAACCCAGGGGCATTCTACCTCCAAGCTACACTCCTAGTCCTATTTTTTATTCTTATTTTGAAACAGGGTCTCACTAAGTTGTGGAGGGCCTCACTAAGTAGCTGAGGCTGGCCGCGAACCCGGATCCTCTGGTCTCAGCCTCCCAAGTACTGGGATTACAAGTGTGCACCACCATGCCCAGCTGGCATTATTATTTCAGAGAGTATGAGTACATTTTTTATAATCAAGTGGAATTTTTACTAAATTTTTCAATTACTCAAATACTTATTCATTGATAGTAATAATATTCACCCTCTGTTTTACTTGACTGATTGATTGATTGATTGACTGATTGATGCTGGGGATTGAACCCAGGGACATTCTACCTTTGAGTTATACCTCCAGCCTTACTTTTTTTTTTTTTTTTAGTTTGAAATAGGGCCTAAGTTGCTGAGGCTGGCCATAAACCTGTGATCTTTCTGTCTCAGCCTCCCAAGTACTGGAATTACAGGCATGTGCCACCAGGCCTGGCTGGTTTTACTGTTTAGAAATTACTATTACTATTTTAAGAAAGAAATCAATATATGTCTAGGTTTTTGTCTCTATATGCATTTTTTTAAAACAAAGTTTGGAATCATATCACTTACACTATTACATAACCTGTTTTGCAAGTTATCATGCTTTTTTCCAGTATAAAAGTATATTTACAGGTCTCTCCCCCTTGAGATGGCCCATGATCTTCCTTGAATATGTATCCCCAATTTCCTAAATAAACCTGTCTTTGTCTTTGACTGGTGCATGCTGAAATTCTTTTCTGCCATGGAAGCTGAGGACCCCACTGATTCTGAGTTCCAGAGGTGAGGAAACAACCCTTCACCCCCTGATATTTCTGGTGCCTGAATGTGGAGCTTTCAGAGACATTGACTTTGGTAACTCTACTGAAATGCTTTTTTTCTCCTTGTCTTTAAATTTTTTTTTTATTTATGTGCATGTGTAAAACTCCTGTCCTTCAATTTCGTGGACCAAAAGAACATAAATTCAGTCTGCCCTATTTGCCATGGCTCCCCATTTGTGGATGGCAGGGGGAATTCCCCACACCATGCAGATTCAAATGGCAATAGGGTGGCTGCTGAAGCTGTCCTTAGCGGTCTGGTGAGAGTCTTTGAACTCAAAGCTGTGCAGGACCTCAATGGCCCCTCTTTTCTTCTCCCTTACTCAGTTGCAGGACTTCCCATAGGCTTCTTAGCTGTCTGTTGGTATTTTATTGTGTAATCCATTTCTCCCAAACTCCTTTTGAGACTAAACAAAGTGTTGCTTTTAAAATCAACTGCTAGCTATGGGACTTACAGGAAGATTTTTCTCTGTCTCTTTTTCTGGCCAAGCCCACTGCCCCAAAAGATGAGTGCTTGTTTGTAAAAGCACTGAAGATAAGGCTCACCCTTTAGGCTAATATACCCCAGTCCTGGGTCAGAAGGAACTTAAGTCCTTGTCCGGAAAAACTCACATGAGGGATTGCTCTCCCAGCATTTTGAGCATCCCCGTGTTTCATCAACTGTGGGACTCTTCTGAGGCACATAATGAAGGGAACCGCCCTCTAGGGTGCTACCTTCACCAAGCTCCACATATTTAGACCCCATACACCTTAAAAGTCAATATTTTAGCTCTCTTTCATAAATGTAAATGTGAAGTGTCTCATGTTTTATGCTCTAGCAAGACCAGTCAGTCTTTCCTGTGCAGATAATGTCAGCTAGGGAACATTTTTGGAACTTTGCTTTAACTACAATATGTTGATTTACATGTTTATTTTTCTTTTACTTATACTCAATATTTGGAAAATGAGTTCAATCTTGTCAGTTTAGGTAGATACAGCCTCCTTGTGACCTTTTATCTTGAGATAAATACCTAATGATGCTGTTTAAAATGGCTCCACCTTCTGGAGCAGCAATTGCTATACTAAAGCTTTGTTTTGGAGCAGCAATTGCTGTACTTGTGTTTTGTTATCTACCTAACTTTGTTTTATCTAGGAATGTCCTACGATCCTCTTATGACTCTCTACTGAGCTTTTGTATCATTGTTATCATAAAAATTGTAAATTCTTAAGCTCACCTAAATTACTTGGGATCTCAGAATTTTTTTCATAAGAAACCTTCCTTCTGAGGATTCAAGATGCCTTGGATGATCCAGAAGGGGATAATAGTGTACCCTGCAACATAGGGAATAATGGGGCTAATAGGGCACCTCGAGAACTGCATATTGGGGTCAAGGACACTTGAATCACCAATAACTTGCAGATGGAATGAGCAGATGATCTTCATTCTGATTGGGCTGAAAATCCAAGGCAGGGGTACCTAGCCACAGGTAGATTATCAACCTAGGACAGAACAAAAGTCTGATCCTGGTATATATCATCATCATCCTTCCCCCTCCTCCTCCTCCTCTTCTTCTTCTTCTTCTTCTTCTTCTTCTTCTTCTTCTTCTTCTTCTTCTTTCCCTGAGTAACATAAGAAAACTCCTTAAAGTGCACAAAAATTACAAGATCATGGGTAACTTATTTATTACTGAGAACTAATCTTTTGGGTGCATATTCAATAAGTGGAAGTCAAAGGACTTAGAAAAAAAGGAGGAATACGGGAAGGAAAAAGGGCAGAAATCTGAATATTTGAGATTCTCTCCCCCTTCCCTGGAGGAGTACAATGTGATGTTTCATGCAGATCTGCCTCATGGTGACAAGTGGACATCTGTACTCTGTTTCAGTATCATCCATGTTTGGTAGACCCTGCCCCACACATCCCCTATTGTATGAGATTTCATGTTTATGTCCTCTATTCTATAAGCTATTACTGACTGTGTCATGTGACAGACATCTGTGATAGGTTATATTTTTATTTTGGTGACACTAAAACTGGCTCTATGTTTAGTAAATATCTATAACTCTCTTGTTCCCTATCTGTGAGGATACAATATGTGGCAAATGAAAGCTATAAGATATTTGTGTGGTGTCTATTTTTATTCATGTTTTTATACATGAGTGTGTTGTCTGTTTACATAGTACCCAAGTTGGCTTATATAAACCAAAGGGTGCTCATGAATTTAAAAAATTAGCAACAAAAAAAGGGGATACAAATACCTTTTAGTTCACGTGACAAGTCTTTAACAAATAAGTTTATTTCAGTTTGGTAAAATAAAAGTAAAAGATGTCATTAAAAAGTAACAGATTTTTTCTAGATTTACCAATTAGGATTGTATCATCTATTCCTATTTGATGTTTAAAATGCAATATTCATTTTTTTAGGATTTTTACTTATTAAAAATAATTACTTAAAATGCTAGCTATGGCTATTAAAATGGGTAAATTAGGTAAATGTTTATAAATGTCTATCTTTAAAAAAATCTAAAAGGTATAAGTAAGTTAAACTGCTAACCATCAATTGCTAAATATAAAGTGGCTTCTTAACATCGGCAAAGGACAATATATTTGAGTCTATTAAATGTGTTTTCATATATGTAAGAAGGAGTTTAAGATTGCATTCTTTTGGGTGTTAACTAAACACACACAATAATAATAATAATAATATACATAAATAATATACATATAAAAACAAATTTAAATGTGGATTCATTTATATCATCAAATGTCATCAGAACTATTGTACCAATTGGATTTGTTTTGTCCCTAATAGTTTTGTTTTGTGTTTTTTGTATATATTTTTGTAATTATTGTCTGTCAACATTACAGATGCACAACTTCTAACATAATAACCTAAACAATGTTTTGATAGCCATTACTTAGAAAACAGATAGGCTATAATATTGATCTTTATTCTTTATAAAGGACCGGTAAAGCTTACCCTCTGGGTATTCAAGAACTGAGACTTAGGGAACAATCAGGAAATAGAAGAGCTAAGGAGAAACAGCCAATACTTTGGCCCTTGCTCTCCAAGGTCAAATGGAACCCCAGAATGAATGATAGGACTCCTAATGCTCTGCAAATTCTGGTAAATCACTCAACCTCCCAATTATGGAGATGGTGAAGACTCCAGAGACTAAAAGCCACATTTCCCACATTAGAGAGGGAAATGTGCCCTATGCTTCAAAGGAAGCCAAATGGTCAGCAAGACCATGACCCACCTTGCAGATGGCACAACTGGTAGAGGAAAAGCCTCACAAATTCCCTAAGAGTAACCCTGAGGATCCTTGATTGACCTTAACAGTAAAAGTTTATAAATTTTTCACATTAGGCTAACTAGTTGGTCTTGAATACCCAGCAGGAAAGTATAATAAAAAACAAATGTGCTATTCTGGGACAAAAGAATTCATAAATATAGAGATATTTAAGAGACCACCCACATAATTTAACTAGCTATCTTCTGACTTTGGCTTTATTCTACATTATAATTTGTAACAGTAATTCTGCTTTTAGGTTTACAGAAAAAATGAACGAAATCATAGCAGCTAAATTATATGCTGTGTTTTAGGCTTTGTGCCATGAGGTATTTTCATAATGTCATATATAACCAAATGGATTGGCTACCTGGCTTCCAATTTGAAATACTAATCAATGAATGGTCCAGGATAAAGATATATCTGAGTTATTGTACAATGCACTAATGTCAATTTTTCATGTAGATGCCCACTGCAATTGTAATACTATCAAAAGGCAGATGAATGGCATTGTTGACCAGATAACCAGGCTTACAAATGTCGACTCAGCAGCTCTGAAGGCAAGCTTGGCACAATGGGCACAAAAAAGACAGGAAAAACCACCTACTGACACTCATACTCCTGGGGCTGTGTCCTTCAGTGGTGTTAGCTTCTGACCTAACTATAAAGAGGCCAACTCAATAACTGAGGCCAGTTTTTCTCTGCCTCCTTTAGGTCAGTTAGGATGAGACTTCTGATCCCTGGCTGGGCAGGGCTTCATTGCTTGTCAGCATTGAAGAAGCTATAGAAGACAGACTTTCATCTTTCATCAACTCTTAAGATTAAGGAATTGAAATTTCAGGAGGGGGGGAAATGAGGTAGGATGGGAAAATTAAAAAAAATAGATAAAAAGGAGGCAAACTGGAAAGGAAGGAGGAATTATAGTTTTAAAATCTAGAAAATTCATAATCCTTATCTTCACCTATTATGGCCTGTCTTTTTCTTAGGCAAAAATCCTCAATAGGCCCGCACCCTTAATCATAATTGACCTTCTCCCCACCAAAATTTCCTAAAATGCATAGTAAACAAAGGATCCATAAGGAAGGTCAAGCTCAGGTGCCACTAAGCCACCACCCACTGATGTTGGGAACCTGAGGATTCTGAGGAAGTTCAGACCTCCACCCCTGCTGTGCACTCCTACCTACCTTCTCATGGGGGTCTCCTATAAAAGAAGAACTGTGAGACCTCAAAAACCTCAAAAGTGCTCTCTCCTTCCTAAGATGGCCCGCATTCTCCCTTGAATGTATATCCCCCATTTTCTTAAATAAACCTGTCTTGTCTCTGAAAATAAATAAATTCATGGAATAATAGTTAACATTTATTTTGCAATTCATGCATGGTGGGTAGTATTCTAGATGTTTTACATACCTAGGTTCATTTAATCCTCATAATCCTATTACTCTTTCCACTTTAGCACAAAGAAAAATTAATGCACAGAGATATTAATTTGCCCAGCTGTGGATATATCATAAACATGTATGAACCAATAGCCCATTGTAGGACATTTTCTATTGTTTCTTTTTTTGCTTGCTGTCATAAGTGATATTGCTATTAATTTATGAAACAGATGTTCATTAAGCTCCTATTACATGCTGTGTGTTTTGTTAGGATCTGTGTTCATAAAGAGAAATTGTCAGCAGAAGGGAGGATTGGCTGGGAAAGAAACTCATTTGGAAGATTCTTGGCATTGAACAGGTTTTCTCTCTTTTATTTCTTCAAGTAGCTAAGTGGGAGTCAATGCTGTGATAGCAGCATCTACCCAGATATGTTTCGTTCTCTTTCATCTGCAGCAATATATCCCAGCTCCTCTTCCTTGCTCTCAGGGGGACTCCTTCCTGCTCTGCACATCTTCCGGGGTGGGGCTTCATGGAATGGGCCATCTTCCTTCCTGAATCAGACAACCAAAGCCAGAGGCTTACCATGAGGGGCTGGCCCTGCACCTCTGATCCAGTTATGTTTTATATGCAATGTTCTCACTAATAATGAAGATGCCTAAACCTGTTTGTTGTTAGTTATTAAAGCTAAAAGGGACTGGCTGTGCTACCATGTACTCATCTCCCTACCCAGATTTTTCCACTCTGCTCAATCCCTACCTTTCTCACAGGCTATTTGCTGATATACATTTAGCATATTGGGAGAAGGCTGAGTCCTGTCTGGGCACCAGGTAGGGAAGCAGTCTTTGAGTTTTCATGTATTAGCTTTATTGTACATTCATAGACTTGTACAAAAATTACTATTATATAATTTCAGAACATTTTTATTGCTACACAAAAGAAACTCCATAACCATTGTAATTTCTCAATTTCCAGACTCTGGCACCCATTAATCTACTTTTTTCTCTATGGATTTCCTATTCTGGACATTTCATATAAATGGAATCCTACAATATATTGCTTTTTTTTTTTTTTGCAGTACTGGGGATTGAACTCAGGGGCGTTCTACCCTCGAGCCACACCCCCAGCCCTATTTTCTATTCTCTATTTTGAAACCAGGTCTCACTAAGTTGCGGAGAGCCTCACTAGGTAATTGAGGCTGGCCTTGAACCCGAATCCTCTGGTCTCAGCCTCCCAAATGCTGGGATTACAAGCGTGCACCACCACACCCAGCTAATATATTGCTTTTCATGTCTGACTTTTTTCACTTAGCATGTTTTTGAGTTTTATCCATGTAGTAGCAAGTATCAGTACTTCATTATTTTTGAAGGTTGAATAATACTCTATTGCATAAATATGCCACATTTTGTTTATTCATCCATTGGTTGATGGACATTGGGGTTTAGTTCTACTTTGGGGCAATAATGAATAATTCTGTCATGATAATTTGTGTTTAAGATTTTTGTTTAAACATATGTTTTCAATTCTCTGGAGTATATATCTAAGAGTAGAATGACTGAGTCATAAGGTAACTCTATGCTTAACCTTTTTGAAGAGCTGCCAAACTGTTTTCCAAAGTGACTTCATCATTTTACAATCCCACTAGCTATGCATGAGGGTTTCTAGCATTTTCAATTGCAGTTACTATATCAGATTTTAAAATCCAGGTAGTCACAAGCCAATTGACCTAATGGCTCCACAGCTCACAGTTCCACAGTGCAGAGGAAGCTCTCAGCACTACAGTGGTCCTCCTGGCAGATAGAGCAGGTCTTCATATCTCATGGTTGCATGTTTCACTATAATTGACTCTGTGACTCAGTTTTCCTATTGGTGCTGACTTTTACTGGCATTGCTAACCTAGTGGCTGATTTCTTCAGTGCAAGGTTCTATCTACCTAGAATCCCACTTATTGTATTGGGCTCTTGTTGTATGTTGTGCTTGGGTGCTTTGTAATTTACAGAGCTCTCTATTACTGCCCTTTCCTTCAAGGTCTCTGCTCTGCTTCCCAAGATGTTGGCCTTATTATAATGAAAAAGTCCCCACTAAGGTGTTAATGGCCTTTCTCAAGGGACTCACTGAGGCCTAATATTTGCCTCATATAAATGAACCTGTAATGATGAGAATACCAGACCTTGCAACAGAGCAGAAGGGCTGAATCTGGCCAAGAGGACTCCCTCTCTATACGCAGGCCACCGGCTTGGCATTATTGCAGAAACTTAGCGCCATGTTCAAGCCAAAAGAGTTTTCTAGATCTTTCTTCTCATACAAAGATGATTTGTGAAAAAGCTAAGATTGGTAGCAGGATTTTAAGCAATTTTCCTTTTTGTTTATGTTATTTTGCTTTTTTAGACTCAACATGTAATAACTAACAAAAAAATTAAAAACACAAAATCTCAGTGTGAGGCCCAGGATCTAGATGCCTGTGGGGTGCTTGGGTCTTCCACAATGGCAGCTGTTTCTCAGCACTCCTGACTTCTTATATGTGAATCTCTTCTCTAGGCCTGAGAAGACATCCCATTCAGCCATGCTTCCTTTAAAAAGGAAAGCCTTCTCTGAAGGCTCTTGTCAAATGGTTTTCATCATTTATAAATTGCATATAACTGTTTTCCCTTAATTCTGGCTTCAATGTGCATGTTTAATTTCCTCTGAAAATCTTTTTTTTTCTCTCTCTCCCTCAAATTTGTAAATTCCCAAGTATTCTCTGTATTAACTTTTTTATTGTGTCAATTTGCCCCAGATAAAATAAGATGCCATATTATAAAGATAAATTAGCTTCAAAACTCAACTCCTGCCAGGCATGGTGGCTCATGCTTATAATTCCAGTACTTAAGAGGCTAAGACAAGAGGATCTCAGGTTTGAAGCCAACCTCAGCAACTTAGTGAGGCTGTTAGTAACTTAGTGAGACCCTATTTCCAAACAATGAAATCAAAAGGGTTGGGGCCATAGCTCAGAGGTAGAATGCCCCTGAGTTCAATCCCCAGTACAACAAACAACACAAACAAACACACAAACAAAAAACTCAACTCCTAGGACAGCTGAGTATTCCCCAAGCCTGAGAAGTCCAGAATCCTAGCTCATAATGACCTGTGGGCTATCTAAGGCTGGGTATGCCCTATCTACTTTCAAATTTATTTGCCAGCTTTAATGCAAATACATCCTTGCAATGCTGCACTACACAACTTTCTGATATAATCCACTTGAATGTCCTAGCATTATAATGTTCAGACAGAGAGATATGAATATTTCAACAAACTACACCCCTGTAAAATACAGCAATTCAGGTACCCAGGAATGATGAGCTGCCATATTGCCATTATTCCCTTTCCCTGTGATATTTATCCATCAGAGATGCATTGATTCTTTGTGATTTCAGGGGTCATTGCTTCCATTCCATTACTTCCAGGAAGGACTATATCTAAAATAATCCAGCCTACCATATTCTCTTTTTTTTTTTTTTTTTTTTTGGTACTTGGGATTGAACCCAAAGGTGGGTTCTATCTCCAAGCTAGACCTCAGCCTTATTTTATTTTTTATTTTGAAATAGGGTCTCACTAAGTTGCTATGTATGACCTCAAACCTGTGATCCTCCTATCTCAGCCTCTGAAGTACTGGGATTACAGGCAGGCACCACCATGCCCAGCTGCCTACCATATTATTAAAATTTTATAGATATGGAAAGAAGATATCTTTGAGAGATAATTACTTTCAATATCTAACTTTTATGAATTTTGGAAGGTCTTTCCAGTGATAGCTGAACATGTTTTGCTACATTGTGTTCCACTTTCTCAGAACAAATCTGGTAACTGAAAATAGTTGTATTATGCATTGAGCACATATTATGCACCAGAAACCATATATATCACTTTATAAATATTATCCCATTTTATTCTCAAAACAGCCCTGTGAGGTAGACTTTTCCAGATGAGGAAGAATAGGCCTCAAGACATGAACTAGCTCAGCAAGATGACACAGTTAGACTTTTGGCTAAGTATGGCAGGTTGAATACAATTGTTTACCACTGCTCCATCCTAAAACTCACCTACAATGAATACCACTAAAGGGATTTTAAAAGGCCATAAAGCAATATTGATAAAGAGAATATGAAAGTAAACAATGGAAATAAAATCTGGGAAGCTAGAGAGAGATGCTTAACTGTCAACTGACCAGAGAATGGTGCTATTTATATAGGTGGGAGTGAAGCTTGAAGTTGACAGAGTCCTTTGAAAATGGGAGTGGAGCTAAAAATAAAATTTGTTAAACATTTGTATATGGAGCTAAAAGTAGGATTTGAGCTGGACATGGTAGCCCATGCCTGTAATCCCAGTACTTGGGAGGCTGAATAAGGATGATTTCAAGTTAGAGACCAGCCTCAGCAATTTAGCAAGACCCTCAGCAATCTAGCAAGACCCTGTTTCAAAACAAAAAATAAGAAAAGGCCTGGGAGTGTAGCTCGAAGGTAGAATACCCCTGGGTTCAATCCTCAGTACCACAATAGTAAATAAATAAAAATCAAATTTGTTGAACATTTGTATATGAAATACCTCTGTCTTTCTACATCCTCTCATCCTAGCAGAAGACTGGACATTTGTTCCCTAGAGCTGCTGGCTTTGGGCGTGGCCAGGTAAGGATGGGGGCACTAGGTCATGCCAGGAATGAAGTGAGTCTATATGTTGAATGGTGAGGCTGTTGACCACCACCTCCCTCCCTAAAAGCATAGGAGGCCAAGTTGACATCTTCCAAGCAGGAGCCTGGGAATGTCTTTCTGAGGAAGATGATCAGCTCAGGGCACAGAATTTAGAGATGGTCAGGTGAGGGAGTGGTGTCCCCCACTGAAGGTCCCTGGTCACTCATCCTCTGATAAACCCCTTAGCTGATGGCCCTGCCACACATGAAGTGCTGCTGACCCTGGACAGCCAAGGGCCATCAGGCACTTGAGAGAAACATGTGACATTAAAAGCATAGACAAAAACTAAGAAGAAGCAAAAAACAAGAGAGGCTTAGGAAGAAACAGTCAATCTGTGCAGAAGGAACCAACATCAGAGCAGTTGCACAAAGTCCTATGATCAGTGGATCTTCAGAGAGTATGGCCCCAAGCATGGAAGGCTACAGTCAGGGAACATGCAGAGGAGACAAGTCACCTCTGGGATCTCAAAGTTTGAGAGTAGAAGGAAAAAAGAAAACGTTAGAAAAGGAAGTTACGAGAAGGAAATCACCCAGAGAGTTGAATAACAGCAATACAAATGAGACAGGAAACTGAAGAGAAAATATAATAAAATTAAAGGATCAGTCCAGAAGGTCTTACACCCAAATGAGAGGGAACAAAGTATACAGGGGAAAGGCATAATTCAAGAAATCTGTCTATATCCAAAAGATGAGTGCCTACTATAGATGGAAAAGGTCCACAGAATGCAAAGCATGATGCATGAGATAGACCCACAACAATGCAGGTAATTCTGAAACTTTAGATCACTAGGGATGAAGGCTGAATCCTGAGGCATGGAGGACATCAGTGCTCAGAGTGTCATACAACTTCAAGAAAAGCAGTGCTGAATAACAAAAATCCATGAGTAACATCTTCAAGATTCCAAGAATGATTTCTCTCTAACTGAAATTCTATACACGTCTAAATCAGCAATCAAGAAAATTTCAGAACAGGTGCACATCTGTAATCCCAGTACTTGGGAGGTTAAGACAGGAGGTTTACAGGTTCAAGGATAGCCGCAGCAATGTAGCAAGACTCTCAACAACCTAGTAAGACCTTATTTCAAAACAAAACATACATACATACATAATGGCTGAGGTTGTAGCTTGAAGGTAGAATGTCCTTAAATTCAATTCCCAGTGCCACAAAAAAGAAATAAAAAGGAAAAGAAAAGGAAGGCAGAAAGAAAGAAAATACAAAGTCTTGAAAACTTTTATTATTTTTCCTTGGGTATGTTGCAACTAAATGAGAGAATTTTCTGAGAAAGAAGAAGGCATAAGTTAAAGGAAACAATAGATCCACCCCAGGAGATACACCCAAGAAATATCCAGCATGATGATGGTGAGAAGCCCGGGATGGCAAATGGAGCTGCTGGAGAAGCACCAGTCCAGGCTGGAACAGGAGTTTGGTGTCTCTACCAGGAAGTGGAGCAGTGGCTGCCTCCAAGAAAAAGATACCACTAGTGCATGATCAGATGAGTTTGCCACTTTTCAAGGATAGCTGGTGAAGAGTTAGTAATAAGTACATAGAAATTAAATAAATGAAGAAAGGAGATCATTATTAGCTTAGTTTATAAGCTAAGTTTATAAAACTAAGTTTATAATGTTTATAAATAAAGAAATATTATGATATAGTGTACTTCATGGCCTCGGATAGTAATAGTCACATGGTCCTAGGATATAAGCATTGAATATTGATTTGATAAAAATTATGATAAAAAGCTGGGCATGATGGCACATGCCTGTAATCCCAGTACTTGGGAGGCTGAGACAGAAGGATCACAGGTTCAAGGACAGTCCCAACAAGTAGTGAAACCTAGTGAGACCTTGTTTCAAAATAAAAATAAAATAGGGCTAGAGGTATGGGGCTGTAGGTGTGGCTCAGAGGTAGAATGCCCCTGGGCTCAATCCGCAGTACCACGCACGTACGCGCACATGCACACTTCACACTTTATGATAAAGCTGTATTTGGAGAGCAGTGAGGGGAAGTGGGCAAGGGGATCTAAGGACCAAAGTCTTGGCTTCCACGTGGAAATTAGATAGATAAGATCTAAAATTTAAACAAAATCTAGGTATAGTCATATAAGTGTGTTGCTTAAATATATGGAGATAACTACCAGAAGAATTAGATAAAAGAGTTAAAAGTTGTTGTGCCCATAGAGTGGGAATTATGGAGCAGGACAAAGTTAATTTCATTATAAAGCTTGTAGAACTATTGGAAATTTAAAGTCGTGTGTGTGTGTGTGTGTGTGTGTGTGTGTGTGTGTGTATCTGAAAACTGATTTCTTTAATAAATTTAATGGCTAGTAGTTGCACAATCAGCCTTTGAACTTAATTCTGATATGAATTTGAACCTCTTTTTTAATTTCAATTTTGCCTCTCAAAATAAATGTTTAATATTTGCCTTCAGACTTCAACTTTCTTTAGTCAGTTTCTGATTCATGATTTAACAGTCTACAGATACCATGAATGTGTGCTCGTGTGCTCTGTAACTATTTTGCTGGCCACTGTATTTCCAGGTCCCAGTGGAGTTCCTGGAAAGAACTAGGCTCTCAAGAAGTATTTGCTTGGCATTTTTTTTAAATACAAAAATTTACAATTTTTGTAAAGAGATGCATTGATTTCAATTCTTAAATGTCTACTTCCCTCTTAAAAGCTCTTTCTGTTCTGCACACAGATGTAAGCATCATATCAGATGCATATGCAGAAGTAAATTGGGATTTCACGAGTGCCCTAAGGAATTCAGGATCAGAATGATGGAGGTTCGCTGCTCTGCTGAAGCCCTCTCAGTTTTTCCCAGAATGATATCCCTGTGCTGCTGACAGCGTGATGCTGACTTCAGTTTGGTTTCTGGCT
This sequence comes from Graphiurus murinus, assembly GCA_004027655.1. NCBI lineage: Eukaryota > Metazoa > Chordata > Mammalia > Rodentia > Gliridae > Graphiurus > Graphiurus murinus. Next base: position 82,624 of record PVLC010000874.1, read on the forward strand.
GGCTGGCTCCCCTTGGTGAGGTACTACTAGAAGCAACATGGCCCAGATTTTAATCTGACCAGATGTTATATTTTAGTTTAAATAACTGGCCTAAGGATCCTTTTTTTCCTTCCTTCCTCACTCCCCTTTTGCTTCCATTTTGTCCTTTCTCCCTTCAGTGAATATGTATTGAGTAACTACTACTTACTAGGCCCAGGGAAGGAGGGAGGTAGGAAGAAACCTGAGAGATAAATGGCAATTAATACTGTCCCTGCCATCAAGGAACACACCGCCAAATAAGGGAGCTGGGCTTGCAGCTGACTTTCCCATGACAGCTAGAGCAGGAGGAGCAAGAGCTAACCAACTACACATGGGTGTGGGAATGCAGCTGGGGTGGGAAGACTTGATGGGCAGCTGGGGGCACTCAGGAAGAGAGACCAGGATCTGAATGTGAGGTGGACAGGCAGACAGGACAGAGGCCCACAGAGGCAATTAGGAGGAGACAGCAGGATCTGCTGCACAGAGTTCTGGGACACCCATAGACCATCCGTGTGTGTGTGTGTGTGTGTGTGTGTGTGTTAGGGGGAGTGCATACCATTCGCCATTCTTCTCTTTGGAACAGGCTTGCCACTTGACTTAACAGAACCTCAGAAATGGAGTGGCCCTGTCAACATCTAGAAGAACCAAAGATAAAGGTCTCACACAGTTTGAGCCCAGGAATGTGCTCAAGGCCTCTGAGTGAGGTAGGCCTGTTAGGCTCAGTTGACTGCAAGATCTGGAATATACTGTGATTATCTTAGGTGACAAGGAGAACTTGTTCAGCAGTTGGAGGAATGTCTCCCGGAGCCCAAGAGCAGGGAACTTGAACCAGAGACAGGGGTTGTAGGGAACCCTGGAAGTTCTTTCTCTTCATTGCTTCCCCTGCTTGTGTCAGCTTTGATCCCCTGACTCTCAATCAGCATGGCAGGGAGTGCCCACTGAGTTTGACCGGAACAGAGCAGTATACAGAGACTCAGGGAGGGGATGAGGTAATCCAGAAGGTCGAGGTGGGAATGCTCCTTGAAGAGCTGGAATTCATCTAATTAGAAGGAGGTTTGGTCCCTGACTTCCCCACGGGAGATTGTCTCTATATTGTGACGTCCCTGTGAACTCCAGCCTCCATAAATAGACAGCTGTGCCCTTGATGAGTGACTGGGCTGGGTGACCTTTAAGGCTATCTTCAGAGAAGCCATTACCTGTGTTTTAACAAAAACAGGGTTTGTATAGCAATAGGGACAGCTCAGAGTTAGAGGTCTGAGGAGGGTCCCATTTCCCCCAGGGGCCTCACTTATGGATCCTCCTCTTATAGCCCCATGTGGCTACTGAGCGCTTGGATATAACTCGTCCAAACTGAGATGGCTTGTGAGCACCAAAAACATCTCATTGCCACTTTACTACTAACAGTAATATTCATGTTGAAATTTTATTATTATGGGTTACATTAAATATAGTATAAAATTAAATGTGCCTGATTCATTTTATTTTGTAGATATGTGGATTAGAAAAGTTAAATTTATAAAAATGGCTCACATTGTACTTCAGTTAGAATTTTGAATCTAAGCTCTAGACCTAATGGAGTGCCTTTACTGAAAAGAACAAAATCAACCCAGATTGGCACCACTATAGAAAGTTTATGCCATCTCAATGTCTTAGCCTCCATTTGATATTATCACCTTGTCTTCCAGATACCCAAACCCTGGCCTAATTTGCAGCTATCCCCCACCCACACACATGCACACCTCCCTGCCTTGTTGAAGCAGGCCTAACCATAGGACCAAGATGAGGACAATGAATCTTGACATAGGTCCCAGGTGCCCTTCAGGGTCTGAGGACATTCTCATGGGGACCTTGACCATTCCTGGACTCCACAAAACTTGACAGAAAGAAATTACAGTTACCCAAGTACCTTGGCCAAGTACCAGTTACCAAGCCTTGGCTGATGAGATCTTTATTTCTTGGCTTGGGGCTCATAGCAACCCAGCCAGGCGAGGTTAGTGGTGGCAGCTGATCAGAAGCTCTAATGGGTAATCATAAATCTCCTTGATTAATGGCAATGTTGAAAACAAGTTAATTACTCGCTAGAAATGTAACTGGATAGACAAAATCTTTCCAAATGTACTCTTCTTAGAGAGTGTTGCTGAAAGAAGCCATTGGCGATAGAAAGTTTGAAATTACTGAAACAGCTGAATACTTCAACGTCCTGGTTTTTGCATGTCTTATCTCTACTTTGGATGGCAGGTGACAGAGTTCCCCTTAACTTTCCCCCAGAGATGTGTCTTTGGTATGGAAATCCCTCTGAAGCTAATGAGATTTTGAAATTTGGAAGATGTCAATCATTTCCCCATCTGGGATAATAAGCAACCTGCCATGGCTGTCAAAGCCCTACGACCAATCCCCATGCTGTTGTCCAGCCCCACTTCCTCCACACCTTGGAATGCACCAGGCTTTAACATAGCCCATTTGCAAGAATTCAAAGTAAGAGTCATAACCACAAATTCCTTCGCCTATGTGCAACTCTATACACAACACCCACACTCACAGAACAAGTTCTTCATCCTCATGAGACCACAGGGGCCTGTGCCCCTCTCAGTGCATGAACACTGCACTCTCCTTGACCTCCACCTGACCTCTGACTTCAGCCCTCAGTCTTAGGGGAGGCAACATTGATGGGGCTAAGTGTATGTGCTCAGAAGCAGACTGCCTGGGTTGTGCCCCACACCTTCCCGACTGGCTGTGACACCACAGGCAAGTTAGTTAAGCTTTCTGGAACTTGGTTTTCTTATTTGTAAACTTGTTTCATAAGAATATTTATCTCGGCCGGGCGTGGTGGCACATGCTTGTAATCCCAGCATTCGGGAGGCTGAGACCACAGAGGATCCGGGTTCGCGGCCAGCCTCAGCTACCTAGTGAGGTACTCCGCAACTTAGTGAGACTCGGTTTCAAAATAAAGAATAAAAAATAGGGCTGGGGGTATAGCTCGGAGGTAGAATGCCCCTGAGTTCAATCCCCAGTACCGCAAGGAAAAAAAAAAAAGAATATTTATCTCATAGCTTGTACCTAACAAAGATGTATGATTACATCATTGGGAAGGATGCAATATAATGTATTAAGTTATATATATTATGTAATCATTATTGTTACATATTACACATGTATTGTTATATATTACATAAACATGCATATTATATTGTGCTATAAACATATATGTATTATGTTAAGTATATATTACAGAAACATACATATTTGAGATAAAGCAGGTAAAACTTTTCTACAGTGCCTGGTCCTTGGATGTTATCTATTATGAGTTGCTATGAACTTTCCTTTGTGTTACTTGGGATTGACTCCAGGGGAATCCACCTGTGAGCTCCACTCCCAGTCATATTTTATTTTTGTTTTGGAACAGGATCTTGCTAAGTTACTGTGAGCTGGCCTCAAATCTGTGATTCTCCCATCTCAGGCTCCCAAGTACTGGGATTACAGATGTGAGCCACTACACCTGGCTAGAAACCCCATACTCCTCAATAGACATATCTATCCCCATTTTCCCTCAAGTCATTCCAGATGTGGGCAGCCATTAAGATATATTTTTCTTCTTTGGATCTTCCAATCTAGATATTGCATATAAACAGAACCATAATCTGTAGTCTTTTGTGACTGGCCCTTTTCACTTAATATAGTGCTGTCAAAGCTCATCCACATTGTAGCATGTATCAATACTTCATTTCTTTTCATGACTGAAGAATAGGTTGCATTTTGTTATTCATTTATTAGTTGATAGGCATTTGGGTTGTTTCCACTTTTTGGCTATCACAAATATTGCTGTTCTGAGCATTTGTGGATGAGTTTTTAGCAGTCCTATGTTTCCATTTCCCTCGAGTATATACCTAAGAGTGCAATTGCTGGGATTTATGTTAAATCTGCATTTAACCTTTTGAGAAACTGCCCGATTCATTTCCAAAGTGGCTGCACCATTTTACCTTCCCACTAGCAGCACAGGAGAGTTTGGATTTTTCCATATCTTTCCAACACTTTTATTCCAGCCATTCTAGTGTATGTGAAGTGGTATCTTTTTTTTTTTTTTTTTTTTCCTTTTCTTGGTATTGGGGATTGAACCCAGGGGTATTCTACCTTTGAGATACACTCCCAGCCCTATTTTATTTTTTGTTCTGAAACAAGGTCTTAATAAATTGCCAAGGACCTTGCTAGATTGCTAAGGCTGTCCTCAAATCTGTGATCTTCCTGTCTCAGTCTCTCAAATACTGGAATTACAGGTGTGTGCCACCATGCCCTATTGAAGTGGTATCTTATTGTGGTTTGGATTTGCATAGCCTTAATGGTTAAGGATGTTCGGCAGCTGGACAATCCATCATTTTCTTATTATTTCCTATATTTACATTGTGAGTATTCCAAAGCTTTTCCAGACTTCAAAAGATCTCAGTTCAGTTCCACCCCTATTCACTCACATCTCTGGTATTTTTATGCATTCACTCATTCTTCTACAAATATCATAGAACCTGTTTTGGGTAGCCTGTGATCGTGCCTGGAATGGACAACTGAACAAGTCATGTTCTTTGCCTTCAGTCCTTATTTGTGCAGTCTAGTGGTGCCACTTACAGTCTGGTCTAAAGGGACTCCTCTGCTTAAAATGCTTTGGCAGCTTCCTAATGCCTTCAGGCTAAATTTAATAGCAAGATTCATGGCAACTATGAAAAAATGTATATAGATGAGTGTTAGGCCATCCCACCTACCTTCCTTGCTATTCTCTGTAGCTCATTTCCTCTATAACTATCTTAAGGCTATGAATAAATAATTCTTCATGCAGCCCTGCTTCACTTCCCCCCTCCAAGCTGTTAAGTTTCTCGGGGGAAACTTCCTCCACATCTCCACATTTCATTCAGCCCTGAGACCACACTTGGCACATTGCAAAAGTGCAATAAGTGGGTATGCATTGAATCAGTAAGTGAATAATGAAGAGAATAAATAATGAAGGTAGATGATTCTGTCAAATAGTGCAATTTATTTTCCTTGGCTAAAGTTGGGCTCTCTTCTGATCCCCTCATTTCCAACCATCCACTCAGAATAATATACTGGACCAGGTGAACTGAGAAGATTTGATGTTAGTCGAATATTTGTAACAAATACTAACTACAACTCTAAAGCATTTCAACTCAAGGTATGTTTGGATCTGTGTATACCCTGTAGGATTTGAGCATAATGAGCTTCACATAATATACCCACAATCTGAATAGAAACAGGTTAGCAAAGTCCCGTTAGGGAGCCAGTTTTGAAGTCTGTACGGACGGCTATGAAGCTGGGATCATCCAGTCATGGTGTGCCTTCCCCTTTCACCCTCATACAGGTGGGACAAAGGTCTTTCTCCATCCAGGACAGGAAAAATGTTCCCCTCCTGAATAGTTTTGTTGAGGGAGGGGATGGAGAGGACGGAAGCAGGCTAACAGTCGGGTATCCTGCCTGGCCTGCACCAGGGGAGACAGGATGCAGGCGCCCCAGGCGCCCCAGCCCCTGCCCATGCAGGCCATTTCCTATTTTGAGAAGTATATGTGGCGGCCCATAAGATGGAACAGTGATAGATGCATTGTCCTGAAATATAAACCAGAGGGAGGAAATGCCTGGTATTTACGATAGATCTTTCTGCTTATTCACTGAGAATGCTGTTGGGAGAGATAATAAACAGAGCAGAGATACTACTTGCAGAGATCATTGCAAAGATAAGGTACAGATGAAGGGCTAAAACTTTCTGAAACAGGATGCAGGCTCACAATCAGGTAGGTCCTGCCCTCAACTTCCCTCCCTTTGGTTCAGGATGCCTCAACATCCTGAACAGTCTGTAGTCAAACTATCACAGCTTCAGGTCCCGGCTTCATCTATCCCCCAGGTCCCTCCCCTGCCAAGGTCCATGGCTCCCCCCAAATGTCCACTCATGGTCTCAGTACCCACAGCTTCTTCCTTCTTAACTTCTCTCTTTCCCCTTTGTATTGCTGAACAATCAGATTTATTTGTTTAATTATTTATTGGTACTGAGGATTGAACCCAGGGGCATTCTACCTCTGAGCTACACTCCCAAACCTTTTTGTTTTATCTTATTTTTAAACAAGGTCTCACTGAGTGGCTGAGAATTTTGCTATGTTGCTGAGGCTGTCCTTGAATCTACAATCCTCCTGTCACAGCCAAGTACTGAATAATCAGACTTAATAGGACAGTGAGTAAAGGCTACAGGAGACAGCCCATCCACTCCTCTCCTTACCTGTGCCTAGTGTTTTATGTATTCATTTAATCCTAACAACCCTAAAAGGCGCTGTTAATAACCATCGTCTCCATTTTACATATCGTGAAACTGAGCTCAGAGATGGAAAACTAATTACTCTCATAATAGGTAGCCACAGGATATGACCTCATTTTTTTTTTTTTTTGGTAGTACTATGGATTAAACCCATGGGGCATTCTACCTCTGAGCTACACCCCTAGTCCTATTTTTTATTCATTTTGAAACAGGGTCTCACTAAGTTGCAGGGGGCCTCACTAAGTAGCTGAGGCTGGCTGTGAACCTGAGATCCTCCGGTCTCAGCCTCCCAAGTACTGGGATTACAAGCATGCACCACCACGCCTGCCTACCTCACTCTATTTTTAATATATAATACATTATTATCCGTAATCAACATGCTGTCTAACAGATCTCAAAAACTTATTTCTCCTATCTGCTGAAACTGTACCTTTGACTAGTATCTCCCCAGTCCTCCTAGTTCTCAGTTTTAGTAACCACCATTCTGTTCTCTGCTTCTGTAGGTTTGATGTGAAAGGTTGCTCAATTCTGGTTACACATAAAGAAACAATGGGATGCTGGGAGATGCACAGGAACAGCAGAGGTGGGAGGGGAGGCAGCAGGGGGGAAAGGGAGGCTTTTTAGCAAAGGTGTCATCGTAGTGGACAGAGCAGCATTAGGCAGGGCACTGAGGCAGATGCTGCAGGTTACCCCCACATCCCTCACTGTCCCTGCTACATAGGGATCCATGCATGTTCTAGAAGGTTCCCAGGGTGGAGAATGCAGGCTGTGTCCTCTCGCCTTTTGATCTGAATACCCACTAAAGGGTGGACATCTAGTTTTTTAAAAAACCTCGCCTGTAACTCTGACCAGTGGCCTGGTGGCCTGGCTGTTATTACACAGCTTACTATGTCAAAGAAAGAACAGTCGACACCCTGAATGAACAGCAAAGAAAGGCTGGAAATCATCTTACTTGTGGATGCTTTGGGAACGTCAGAGCTACACAAGTAGTCTCAGCATCCTGCCCCAAGGCCACAGTCACCGTGTGGAGGTGGGAAGCCCCACAGAAGTGCCATGGCCTCGGGCGGACACAACACCCCACAGAATCCAGCTTTCCTGGCCTTCACTCCTGGGTCTTCTCACCATTCCCGTGTGGTTTGATACATCATTCTGACAAACATAAACCTAAGCTCTTCAAGATCCTTCTCATCTTCATTTTCCCACCGTGGCTTGTCTATAGGACCACAAACGTGCTCTTAAAGACCACCACCTGGCTTCCCCAAAAGTTCCAGCAATCCTTCACATGGCTCTGTACCCTGGAAATCCACGTCACGGATGCCATGCATCAGGGCTCAGTGTTGCCTCAGAACCCTCTGCACTTCCTCTGCTCACCACAGGCTCAAAGCCAGCCGCGCTCCCCCAGTAAGATAGAGACCAATGTGGATGCCACGGATATCACAAGCAGGGGCAGCTCCCCCACTCTTGCACTGTTCAGCATTAGCACTGGCCCTGGCTGGGAGGACAATCGCTCCTTTCCTCCAACTCCCCAGGTTAGCTGGGCCACTCCCCTCTGCAGGGGAGGTTCCTATGTAAGTTGACCTTTAGCTGGGGCACTTGGTATGAAAATGACAGTCCTGGTCCTTTAACCTTTGATAAACGGTGACTCCCAGACCTGTCACTCTTTCAGAGGCTGTGGCTGCCATGTCTAAAGCTGAGACTTTGTCTCTGGGTCTGGCTCTCTGGGCTGAACAATTATTAACCCATGTAATCAGACTCGGGTAAACTTTTCTTTCCAGATTAGGCACACACAGTGTTAGCCAGTTTTAGGTTGCTAATAACACAATACCACAAGTTTTATAGGAAAGGAGTTAATTTGGGCTCATGATTTGAAGGTGCTGGGTTGAGGGGCCACCTCTGGTGGTGGTTTTCTTGCTAGCAGAGTCCTGAGGTGGCACTGGGCATCAAGCAGGGAGAGACAGGGAACACACCTGTGCATGCTGATCTTGCTTCTCAGGGGGTGTCACCCAGTGACCTTGTGCGACCCTAAACATCTTTCAAGGACCCACTTCTAAACACTATAGTCAGATTAAGTTTCCACCCTATTAATACTTTGCAATAGGAGTTAAATTGCAACATAAGTTTCCAGAGGGACAAATTATATTCAGACTCTAGGAGGTACAGTACTGAAATGTTGCCTGAGAGCAGTGTTTCCCCCGCTGGGCCATGTTTTGCTGGATTTCTACAAGCTCTCTTCTAACAAGTACCCTGTAGGGTAGGGCAGGGGTCTTGTGGTCAGATAAGTCAGAAAACACCACAAAACTATTTTTTGGAGGATGCTTCATGTGCTTTAGGACAATAAATCCTGTCTTAAACCTCCTTGCCGTTGTTTAATCTTGATTTTCCAATTTTATTTAACTATGGAAACTTAGTTTTCTTTCTTTCTTTTTTAATGGAACACATTTACCCTCCTCTAAAGGACTTAACCTCATCTCTTTCTAATTCGAGTTTCACTCATTTGTTCTGCTTTCTGTCTGGGTCACTCTTCTGTGTCTAGTGTCTCTTCCTCACACCACATCTGACTTTGCTCTTGTAGCTTTGTTCTTTGCTGTAATTTGGAGGGACCAACCATTCCAGCTTCCTGGGACTAATGGGGCTTCCTGAGTCAGTGCTCAAACTGAGAAAATCCAGGTGAACTGGGGCATGTTGGTTACCTATCTGGGACCCTGAAACCCAGCTTATGCTTCCTAGAACTTCTTTCAAGATTCCCTGTTGCTGGGCTCAGCTGACTTGCTACACCTATAGCTCCCCATTCTGGTTGATGGGACTGTGACGGGGAGTCACTTAAATGCCTCCCTTCCATTTTCCAGCTGAATTCAATCTCATCAGCCTGTCAGCTGAGGCAGATCCTGGGGCTTCCTTCCTGCCCTTCGGATCTGGTGTCTGCCCCAGTGGACCCCAATGCCAGCGTAGATACAGTGACAGGTGCACAGGGCTATCCAGAGTGACCCTGGCTGAGGTTGCTGATAGGGCCAGAGTGTCCAGGCTCCTTGGTGTGGAAGCAGTGAGCAGACACATGTCCAGTGAGCAGAGGTGCAGTCCCAGCCCTTCTGCCCACCTCTACCATGGCTGCAGTGAAACAGGGTTTGTGGAACTGGCACCTATGACCGATGGCTGTGCATTTCTGGGTCACGCAGATGTCTGCTCTGATGAAGGGCGGTGATGGGGGCTTGCGGACAGGAACAATATCGTGTGAGGGCAGGTGGCTGCACAATTGGTGGAGTGATTAACATGTCCCTGTTTTTACTTCCCTGGGTGTTTTTTTTTTTCTTCCATCTTTCCTCAAGCCTTTCTTTTCCCTTGTTCCAGGGTGATTCATGTAAATCCAAATCAGCAGGTTCTTTTGCTTTTGAAAGCACAACATAATGACAGATTGGTGATATTCCTTCTTGAAGAGGAGGGGATGAGATGCTATTGAGTGAGGGAGACAGAAATAGCCAGATCCCAGAGAGGTGTGGACCAGAGGTATTTTTCTCCCAGGTTAGGTGGAGCCCACACTGCCCCCTCTTTAGGGGCGCTGGAGTCCTGGAAGACTGACCTGAACGTGTAGTGCCCCAGGGACATGCCCTGGGTATGGACTCTGTGCCAGGCGCTGTGCAGATGCTGGTTTTGGAGCAGTGAACAAAACAGCCCAAGCCCTTGCCCCGTAGACCTGGGGTCTTAGTATGGACACGGACACAAACCAGATGCACCAGACTGGAACTTTTGTTTGAAGAGTTGTGAAGCCCTTGCAAGGCTTTGAGTGAAAGTGTGGGTCTAAAAGGACCAAGGTGGCCTGTGTTGTGAACAGACTACTGGGGGTCAAGGGCAGGAGCAGGCAGATCACTTAGGAGGGTAATGGAAGGATCCAAGAAAGAAGTGATGGTGTTTAGACCCTGGTGAGCAGAGGGGCTTAGAATTTGGACTTATTTTGAAGGTAAGCCAGGGAGATAAAATGCAGGGTAGGAGAGCAAGGAGAGGAAACAAGGATGACTCCAGGGACTTGGGCCTAAGCCACTGAAACAAGGGGTCTCCATGAGCTGAGCTGGGAAAAGCTGTGTCAGGAACAGGATGCTTTTGGGGGAGACTCTTGCACAAAAATAAGAGTCCTCTATATTCATCATGTGACCACCACCAGCCTATATGGCTTTGTGTGAGTTAGAAATGGCATCCTTTACCTAGTCAACGTGGCGCACGTCTGTAATTCCAGGACTTGGGAGGCTGAGACAGGATGATCACAGGTTCGAGGATAGCCTCAGCAACTTAGCAAGGCCCTCAGCAATCTAGTGAGACTCTGTTTCAAAATAAAAATTAAAAAGGATTGGAGGTGTCACTCAGAGGTAGAATGCCCCTGGGTTCAATTCCCAGTGCCATAAAATAAAATAAAACAAAATAAGTAAAATAAAATAAAAGGGCTGGAGGTATAACTCAGAGATAGAACACCTTGGTTCAATCTCTAGTGCCATACTCACATGAAAACAATAGAAATATAAAGAAATATCATGCCTTTATTTAGTGGACACAACCCATGCTGGGGCACAACTTGTCAGGGAGATATCAGCTCTGTGAGCATGAAGCCTTTGTTCTGTGAACAAACTTCATAACCACAGGCAGGAGAAAGCTGTGGCAGGAACAGGGTGTGTGGTGGTCATGGTGGTGGGTGGGGGGACTCTTGCACAAAAATAAGAGTTCCTCACATTCACTGTGTGACCACCAGGAAGCCCATATGGCTTTGCATGTGTTAGAAATGGCATCTACCCAGTCAAGGTGATGTGCACATGTAATTCTAGTACTTGGGAGGCTGAGACAGGAGAATTGCAGATTTGAGGTCAGCCTACATTAGTTTGGCTCCCAAGTCCATGCATGCTCTGTGCTAAACAGTGCTCATCAGCCTGACTCCTATGATCCGAGACCTAGAATTTTATCTTCGCAGGACCACTGACTTCTGCCCCCTCCCCTGCCTGATGCCTGAGCCCTCTCATAGTCATTCTTGGCTTTACCTGGAGTGACTACTGGCACATCATAAAGATCCCAGGCGTAGAGACAGATGGGTACTTGGGGCAGAGTAAATTCAACTTAGAGAAAAATGGTTGACATCCCATGTCTTATGGTAAACTTTATAGTTGCCTCAGCAGCTATAATGGAAGCCTGTTGGCATAAGTTCCTGAGGCAGAAAGATTGAAAAATAATGTTAAAAAATATTATTGGTCTCCACATTTCCACTCTTTACCCTTTCTTCCCTTTATCTCCTTTCCTTGGTCACTCTGGCTATTAAAGTTGTTCCTTAAAAGAAAAGGGGCCTTGTGAAAATTAGGAGAGAGACCAGGAGAGTAGTGGAAAGGGAGAGGATAAGAGAGGAGGGAAAGGGGAGGTTCACAGAAGGAAACAGACCAAAGAGCGTTGCCTGCATGTATGACTGTATCACTATGAATCTCACTATCATGTACAATTACAGTGCACAGATAAAATTGCTTTTAAAAGTTATTTCTTAGGATTAAAAAGTGAATGCTCCTTTGTTTTGAAATTGTATGATTCTCTTCTTACATGCTGAGAGCAGACAAATTCTATCAATCTCTCTTAATAAAAGAGAAAATAAGAGGGGGAAAGGCCTTCATTCTTTTCCAAATGTCTTGCATTAGCACTGTTATAGAACACTCAATATTTTTTCCTTTGAAGAAAGTGCTTGCTCCAAATCTAAAATAGTATTCTGTTCTCTCTCATACTTAGTGTTATCCAAGAGCTGAGCTAGCAATTGAGTTGTCGAATGCTACGACATGCCATTATCATATAGCTTATATTTCATGATCTCATTCAAGGCTTACAACAACCCTAGGAGGTACTACTATTATGTTACAGGTGAGGGAAGGAAATAACTTGCCCAAGATCCTTCAGTTAATAAGTGGTGGGACCTGAATGGAAACCTGCATTAGTTTGGCTCCCAGGCCTGGGCTCTCTTTCAAACAGTGCTCATCATCCTGACTCCTATGATCTGAGACCTAGAATCCCATCACCCCAAGGCCACTGACTTCTGCACCCTTTCCTGCCTAATGCCTGATCCCTCTCTAGTCATCTTTGCGATAGCTTCAGTAATAGCATCAGACCCTGGTCCTAGTACACAGGCTGGATGATGGTGTAAGAAAAATTGGGGTTGCTTATTAGAATATAGATTTCTGAGCTGGGTGTGGTGGTGCATGCCTGTTATCCCAATACTTGGGAGGCTGAGACAGGAGGATATCAAGTTTGAGGACAATTTCAGCAACTTAGCGAGATCCTGTCTCAAAAAATAAAATAGGCCAGCCGGGCGTGGTGGCGCACGCTTGTAATCCCAGCATTCGGGAGGCTGAGACCGGAGGATCCAGGTTCGAGGCCAGCCTCAGCTACCTAGTGAGGCACTCTGCAACTTAGTGAGACTCGGTTTCAAAATAAAGAATAAAAAATAGGGCTGGGGGTATAGCTCAGAGGTAGAATGCCCCTGAGTTCAATCCCCAGTACCGCAAAAATAAATAAATAAATAAATAAATAAATAAATAAATAAATAAATAAATAAAATAAAATAGGCCTAGGGGTCTACATTAAAGGTAGAAAGTCCCTGGGTTCAATCTCCAGTGGGGGGGGGGAGAAGAAGGAGGAGGAGGAGGAGGAGGAGGAGGAGGAGGAGGAGGAGGAGGAGAAGGAAATATAGATTTCTGTGTGTCATCCAAGAGCGACTAAATCAGGGACAATATCCCCCGTTTCAACAACTGCTTAGTGTCAAGTTCTCACATCATCTGGGTCGTGTTCTTCTGAAATCACTGGGATGTTTCATGTTCCTTTAAACCATGGCACCCAGACCTAAAGGCATATTCCAGGCATGGATGGCCTGCACCATACAGCAAGGTCTCTTTCTTTTCTGATTCTAGAACCTTCCTTTCTCTGAATCCTACCAGAAATGAGAGATGTTTTGGATCACAGAGGGGTGGGCGTCTCCAGAGCTACTTACTGGCCAAAATGAGTTTGCGGGTATTTTTAGTGCACAATGCTGCTGAGCTAGGTTTCCAAAGTCCTGTATGGGTTACTGTTGCATTGGGACCCAAGGTTGGGGCCATAGGCTGACTCCTACCAGATGTCATCTTACCAGATTCTGCTCCTTTCTTCAGCCTCTTGATTTTTTGGATCCTGCCTCTTTTATCAGTCCTCTGATTCTTTCCCATAAAGTTAAGTACCAGACTGTGCAGGGTGCACAGTGGTTTATGGTTATTGTTATTCCAGATATCTTATTCTGAGCAGTGACATAGTATATGCCCACTGTTTTCTACATTTATATCTAGATTTGTATATAGATATAGCTGACAGAGTTGGTGCCCACTCAAATCTCCTCAGACCTCTTTTACCTGCTGTGTGTCTGTTCCCCATTGTTTGTGTCCTTTGATGCTAATTGCCTAAACCTGTGACCTGCAGAGGAATTTTCTATGGACATGTAGTTTCCTTTCTCTGAAGTGCTGTAAGCCCCCAGGAGCTCACATCCCTCCCTTCTCCTCCATTATCCCCAGGAAACCCAAGGCAATGGTGCAACCCCCACCACCCAGCCTTTTGTTCTGAGGTAGGACTGACTCTGAGATGCCATTTATACTCAGGGATGCCCACAGGCTCATGCTGAATCTGGAACTTCACCTAAGCTTGCTCTTCCCCTTCCTGCATCCCTCACTCCTTTCCTGGGTTCTCCTGAGAGCAGCTTCTCAGTAACCTCCCATGTGTTCCTAGCTTAGAGTCCACTTCTGGGAGAAACTGACTTGAGATGAGGGTCACAGCACACCACACAGGTACAGCAGATGTTCTACCTGAATATTCATGTACAAATATCTTGGGGCCTTCTCTTTTTAAAGCAAAAACACAGAAAAGAAAATTTCCTCCTTATAGATTAGCTATTTGATTTTTTTGTATAGATTAAAATACAGGTGTGATTCACATTTTAATTCATTCAAGCGGGATTTTTCGGACCAGGCACCAAATCTCCTAAATCACTCAAGGAAGCACTTGGACTACAAAAGGAGTTTTTACCACACCGTTCAGGAAGGACCTACTTCCTTTAACATTTCTCATCTGTCTGACTCCTTCTGTTATTATTTTTTTGACATTAGGTAGAGCCTACTTCCTCTTAAAGGTAGTTAGCAGGATGTCTTTCTGGGGAAATAAACACGTACGGATTTTGCCTCTGTGTTTAAAAGTTTTCTGCTACAAGCCAATAGTAATAGCTACTTCAAAAGTCAAACAGATGCCTTCTTCTAGGACCTGAGATTTGTTCCTTTGTTTTTAATGCATAGGAAAACCATAGAACTGAGCAAGTAATCACATCCTGTTTTTTCATTCATTTGCTTGAATGATTCCCCTTTCCCTGGGATCAATAGGATTATTGGCTGATATTCACTAGGGTTACCTACAGTCCTCCAGTTTTCCACTGGTCACTAAGTTCTGTGAATTTTCAACCTTTTTTTTTTTTTTTTTTTTTTTTTTGCGGTACTGGGGATTGAACTCAGGGGCATTCTACCTCTGAGCTATACTATACCCCCAGTCCTATTTTTTTTTTTTTTAATTTTTTATTTTGAAAATGAGTCTCACTAAGTTGCGGAGTGCCTCACTAGGTAGCTGAGGCTGGCGGTGAACCCAGATCCTCCAGTCTCAGCCTCCCGAATGCTGGGATTACAAGCGTGCACCACCATGCCCGGCTAATTTTCAACCTTTTGAAGCCACTCCATCTTTTCCTTCCACTGCCACTGACCCCTTGATTCAGTGTCATATCAACACTTATCAACTTCTTTATGTCATATTGATACTATTTCAGCACATTCAAAAGTGCTCACCCTGCAGCCTCTGCTTCCCATCCTGAAGCCTGTCTGCTGCCTGTCATCCTTCTCAATGCAAACTGGATCATATCATCGCTCTCAAACTTTCAGTAGTTGATCACTCATAGTCAAGGATCAACTGGATTTAAGGTCCCAGGCCACCTGCAATCTAACCTCTCCATGCTTGGTCTCTTGCCCTTCCCTTGCCCTGAAGTTCAAGCTAAATTGGCTGCCACCCATTTTCCAGACCCTCAACCCCACCATTTCCACCAGCCCCTAGGTCTGGAATGCCCTCACCGTTTCCTCTTTATTCATCAGAACCAGATCCCAGGTCTCCCTCTCAGGGAAGCTCTTCCTGTCCTCTCCAGCAGGAGCAGCTTATCCTCTGCCCGCCTCTGTGCTTTGGACGTGTCTCAGGTTTGGCCCCTGTCTCAGAATAGGAGGCCAATGATCAAGTACAACAGACTCTGGAGCCATCTTGCTCAGGTCGAAGATTACTTCCACTCCCTACTAGTATGACACCCTGGGCAAGTCACTCCCTGTGACTTGACTTCTTCATCTGCAAAATAGGGTGCATAATATACTTTACTCATCATTATGAGCTCAAGAAGCTTAAGATACAGGATACATTTAACCTTCACAGTGAATGCCATATAAACGTGGATTGTCATTTTTACTTCCCAAGTCTCTCTTCCCATTTGATTGTGAAATCCTAGAAAGCAAGGATTATCTTACTTGTCTGCTTCCCCAGTGTCCAGCACACAGTAGGTGCTTGGTACATACATATTCAGTGAATTGGCTTATTATCACTTTGCTGTTGCCCATTTGTTCATTGGGTTGGATGTGAGTCCCTAGCAGCATTTGCAATGAGCTTATATTCCCCAGGGTGGGTCAGCAGCAGGTTCCAATCCCTGTGTCGAGACAGGGTTATAAACACTGTGGATCCAGGGACGTGGCCGGGGTATTGGATTCCTTTCAGTCTGCCTTCCTTATCACTAGGCCCTGTTCTCTACCTCTCAGATACCCATGAATATGAGGTATTTCTTGTTCTACCTTATCCAAAAGGGCTTTGTAATCTAACACCCTTGTCCTTGGGCTGGAAATGTGTCCTTTCTCCGTTGTGAAAGTATAGTCTCCGTGGCATTCAGAACAGGAGAATATGCCAGGATTCTGGGATGTTGTCACAGAAAAGTGGAAGAGGAAGAAAGGGAAACTTCAGAGACATAAAAGCGAAGAGGGCACAAAATATCAGGATGCCTGGCACGTTTAGACTCACCGATTTTGAGTTCTTCTCCAGCGAGTAATTCAATTCTTGATTGTTTCTGCTGAAAACCCAACAACAGTCTTGGCTGCTCAGGACCTTGCTGGGGAAGTGGGGCCCGTCATAAGCCCCTCAGCTAAAGATGCTGGTAAGCCAGCCATGATGGTACACTTTTGTAATCTCAGTACTTGGGAAGCTGAGACAGGAGGACCGAAGGTTTGCAGCCAGCCTCGGGCACTTAATGAGGTCCTCTGCAACTTAGTGAGAGCTTGTTTCAAAAATAAAGAATAAAAAATAGGGCTGGGGATGTGGCTCGGAGGTAGAGTGCCCCTAGCTTCAATCCCCAGTAACACATACACACACACACACACACACACACACACACACACACACACACACACACAAAGATGCTGAAAGAGTTTGGACAGGGGTTAGCAGAAAGCAATAGGCATTCAGGAAGCAGAGACCTGGAGGCTATGCAAGAGCCTTGAAACTGAAATGGGAGAAGGAAGGTACAATTCAGTAATTAATTTATTTTGTTTCGTTTTTGTGGTACTAGGGATTGAACCTAGGGGCATTCTATCTCCAAGTTACACTCTCAGCTCTCTTTTATTTTTATTTTGAAACAGGGTCTCACTAGGTTGATGAGAGTCTCACTACTTGTTGAGGCTGTCTTCAAGCCTGTGATCCTCCAGTCTCAGCCTCCCAAGTACTGGGATTACAGGCATGAGCCATCACACTCAGCCTCAGTAATTGATTTTTAAGAAAAGAGGGCATTTATACATGAATCCATAATTTTTACACATCTGTCCTTCACCGAGCTATTTAGGACAGCTCCTATGTATTTGTGGCTGTGGATGGGAAGGGACAGCAGCCAAGACAGCTTGTCACAGCTCCTGTTCCCTTTGGACCAAACAACCTCCAATTCTAAGGGAGGGCCTGGAGTGGACCAGGCATGATGGAATGGAACACAATTACCTTCCACCCAGAGCCCTGCCCTAACCCTCTCACTTCTGTCCTATTCCCCACTCTCCAGTTGGTAGACTCTGGAGGGCTTCTGGCTTGGGTAGGAAGCCTTTGATTTCTTTTCCTAAAAGCCAATCCTTTTGTACCATCTTCTTCCAGAACAGTTCACAGAAACCTGTGACTGACTTCATTTTTAATTTTTCCCTCTTCATTCTAGGTCTACCTTTCCATTGATTCCTCAGTCCTACCTGTCTCAAATTTTCCTTCTTTCTCCTCCTTCCTACTTTCTGGGAGCTCCCTACTCTCATCTGTCTTGCAGTCCATTGTGACCTCCGCTTCCTGTCTTGACCTGATAGGGAGGGGCAGTGGCATGAGCCAGAGCCTGGCATCTGCCCAACCACCACCCACATTCCTTGGTAACAGCAGTGTCTGGGGAACTCCCTGTCTGGGACGATCCTGGATCTTTGGCTGCTTCAGTTGCAACAGTTTTTGGAGCCCCTGGTCTGCCCTAGAAATTGGGTTGGCAAAGATCTTAGCTTCTGTTTTGCTTGACCATGAGTGGGTTGCAATCTTGCTCTATAATTTCATTTCTTCACTCCTTCAACATTTACTGAGCACTTACTGCTTGCCAATCACATGTTCTGGATATTGTGAAGTCAGAGATGTAAACAAGATCTAATTTCTATGCAGAGCTCCTAAGCTGACAAGCAATCTGCTGCTTTTGTAATGAACTATAATGAAAATTATATTACTAATATGAGAAAGACAGTGGATGGAAAAAAACGGATCCATGGACTACCCTTTCTCTCAAATGTAGACTCCATCTTGGGCGGTCACTGTTATGTAGATAAACATTGCTGATACCAGATTATTTTGACTCTGGGGCAAAAATAGCAAATTAATGTCTTTCTACTGAGATGACTATGCAGATGTCTCTAGCTCCTAGTGGCTTTCAGTGGCCACATTTTGACCACTACTTACTGAAAGGCAGACCCAGTCTTACACGACTCTGCTAAGAGTAGAGGGCTGTGTTGAAAGAGATGGAAAGTAACTTCTCATGAATCTCTTTTTGGAAGAGGTAAGTGGGTAGGAGGATGAATGAAGGAGTGTAGTAAAAAAAAAAAAAAAAAAAAAAAAAGCAATAGGTCTGGAATTAAAGACTAGACATCTAGTCTCAGCTATTCAACAATTGACCTGATGTGTCTGGCCTTAGTTTTCTCATCTGAAAAATAGAAGTGATAACTGTATCTATCTGGTAAGGTCATGGTGAGAATGGGAGGAGAAAATGAATATAGAGCACTTAGAACACAGCCACAGCTGTGATGAGGATGTGAAGAACATCATCAGATGGGGAGGGTCAAGAATTGGCAGTGTGACTTTGAGAAAGTCACTTACATACACGTATGCAGGATCGTTTGAAATTCTGTGCAGCAGCATTCCTTGTTGGTGTCACACTGGGCCTTCAGAGAAGATCAAGCCTGGCCCCGCTCCCCAGAGGGAAAGGGAACAGGATACCAGTAGATGACGCTAACAGAAGACATGGTCTCAAAGGGCCACTGTGTTCAGAAACGTGGGCGTTCAGCACGGGGGTTCTGGAGAGCTTGGTGGGAGGCAGAGTTTGGTCTGAGCTTTGAAGGATGGATTGAGATACTGTGTCCTCCTTTGCTGGACACTTTGTCCTGAGATAAAGGCCAAACTAAGCATATCTGTTCTTCACGACCTGGTTTCATATCTGTTCTTCATGACCTGGTTTTTCATCCCTTTAGATGCACCTCTACTGTCTATCTCTTCCACTGATATTTACAGTTTCTAAAAAATACAGCATACCTTCCCTTTCCTCCCTCCTGTCTTTGCACATACTCCTTCTTTTGTATGGAATTGCCTCTTTCATGTTAGGGGACAGCAGAGAGTACAAGCACGACCCCAGGGGCAGACTGAGGGTTTAAGAGTTTACCTTTGCCAGGCAGTCAGTAGGGCCCCTACTATGTTACCCAATCTGCCAGTGAGTCAATGCCCTCATCTGCAAAATGGGCATTTAGGATAATAATAGTGCCTACCTCAAAGCACGGTCGCGAGGATTAATTGACGTTATGCAAGCAAAGTGCTCTTTGGCTGGTTGCAGAGTAGTCACTGAATAAATATGCGCACCTGTGGTGGATACTCTCTCTCGTCTTACTCTTGCATTTCTGATCTTAGTTTAGTCACTTCCTCTGGGAGGCTTTTCCTGGTTCCTAAGGCTGGTTGTGTGCTCTCGGAGTACCCAGAACCCCCTCTTCTACTATGGCACCTACACTCATCTTCTCTCATCTCTCCGGGCTCCCACCAGACTGCAAAATCCTTGAAGAAAGGGGCCAGTCGATTGTATTGTCTGCTGGGAGCCACATATGATAGGCACTCAATATATATATGAATGATTAACATAGGGTGAGGGGCCAATGATCCCCGAGGTGTGGCAGAGACTACAGGGGCAGCCCGGGGTGGGGGGGGGGTAGCAAAGGGTGGTGAGGCCGAATGTGCAGACGGGCCGCGATTCGGCAGGCGACAGAAAGCCTGGGCCTCTAGGGTGTCCATGGATTCTTCCTCCTAGGACTGACCCTGGGAGGGCGCAGCGCCAAGGGAAAAGATGGCACTCAACTTTGGCCGGGTCTGTGCCCTGCGGAGAAAATGCAGCAGAACTAGTCCAGCAAGCGCCTTTCAGGCCCCGCCCTCAGTCCCGCCCCTGCCCCGCCCCCTCCGGGCCACCCCCCTCAGGCTCCCGCCGAGCAGAAGCTGGAGCGACAAGTGGCCCGAGCCACCCCCGCGCAGGGCGCGCCGGGCACCCGTATTCTGCCCTGAGAAGCGCCGCTGCCCAGCACACCGCCGATCGCAGCTGAGGGATGCTGCGTTCCACGTCCACGGTCACCCTGCTCTCGGGTGGCGGTTCCAGGACACCTGGGGCGCCCAGCAGGAGGGTGAGTAGTTTGAGCCTGAGCCACAGACTGGTTCTCCTATCCTGGCCGCCCCTCTGTAAGGATCTGAGGATGAGGTCGCCCCAACACCCCACCCTGGGCTCAACTTTCCCAAGAGGAAAAACGCCCCAAGAGGGGCCCCACCAACTGGAAAAGAGGGCTTAAGGGCCTTTCTGGATTTCCCAGAGCTTTCCTCTCCTTCTTCCTCCTTTGAAGCCAAGCTTATTGGTGGCACCAGTTTAAAATGCAGGGGAGACATTTCTGCAGTGACACTACCCTGAGATCCACAAGTAATGATGGCATTTTAAACCCAAACTTTATTCTTTCCATAATTAGAAGAAGGTATCGCTTGTGTCCACTGCAGTAGAATAGTACTGATTCTGGAGTGGGTTTAGCCGAGGTAGGTGCCTCTTTGCAAACCAGAAGCCAGCAGCTGGCCACCCAGGATCCCAGTAGTGTGTAACAGCAGTTTATGCAAGTCACTTGTTTCCCTCTGATTTAAATACTAACACAGTGGCAGCAGAGGTGATCCTGAAAGCCTGGGCATCCTCTCCAGGGAGGGTTTCCTGGTGGAAGCCTGTTTCTCTGTAGTCTTGGTTGCAGCTTTTCCCACCTCTTCAAGATGCTCTGTGAAAGAATTGCTAGGAACGCAAAGGTTGCATCTTTGATATTTCATGTTTCTTCCAAGATCAGGACCTCAGAACTCACTGTTAGGGGCTTGGTTTGTGGCTTGTTCTTCCTTTATGATGCTCAGTACGTAGCATTTGGCACATATTTTTGTGATTGAGACTTCCCTGATCATGTTTCTCCAAGGTTTAGCTGAACAGATGGTTAAGTTCAAACCAAAATCCCCTTTGGTAACTCTGTTTGTTGGTCTTGTAGACATACTTATTTGCTTTTACATACCTCAGCCAAATGATGGTGGACACCTTATAAACTGCCTTTAGCTGTAGAAGAAAGGTCCAAGTGTGCGGGCCAAGTGATGGACTGTGTGTGTGTGTGTGTGTGTGTGTGTGCGCGCATGCGCGCGCACGTGTGCATAGGTTGACAGAACACTACTTGTCCAATCATTAACTTTGTAGAGCAACATCCATATCAGGTCCAAGTGGGTTTCCAACCACATGCTGGCCTTATGCAAAGATGGATATTTGCCTTTTTGCTATGGAAATCTTTGTCAGTTAGAACAAAATTTTGATTGAGAAAAAATAAATTCACTGAAAAGATACCCCTGAGCCCAGATGAGGGTCTGTCTCCTCTCCAGAGGTGGGGGCTGATTGGGATGGCTGGTGTGGTATTGTGGGTGGATACAAACTTGATTAATATGCCCAATAACTTTTTGAAGATTTTTCCTCAAATATTTGCCTCTGAATATTTCTTTAGTTAAAAGTGCTTTGGTATCAGGCACATTGTGACACACTATTGAGAATGTTTTTGCCTTTTAAATATGACTGTGTAAATACTTTGGACTGGAGGACCCACGGCTCTGAATCAGACTGTGCAGGGCTGTCCTAGGCCCACTGATTCTTGTTCTAGAAGAAGATATCTAAAGGTTCTAGGGTTCTCCCTATCTTTATGGTTTCAAACTTTGCTTGTGATTTGCAAATGCTGCAGATGCTGTGTGTGCGCATGTGCGCCCCCGCATGAGTGTTGTGGGGTAGTGTGACAGGAAGCATGATCAATTGATTAGTTGACCTACTGAACATTTATAGACCTTCTGTGTGGTGCAGGACTGGGAAATGGGGCCCACTCTACCTGTGGAGGTAGACACTGTCACAAACTGGGATCATACAAAACAATGATCATTATAGCAGGCTAGAGGGTTTCCAAAGTTCTGTGACACTAAAAGGCAAGTTTCTTCCTGAGGCATGAGAGGGAGGTCTAATTGCAGGTGCTGTTTGAGTTTAGCTTGGCAGCTTGAGTAGACATTTGTAGGGCAACTGACATTATTGGGATACTGAAAGGAGGAACTATCATTTGTCTTAATAGAATACTTAGAGTGTATGTCAATGGCATTTTGAATCTGCTTTGGGACAAAACACTTATTTTTAATGTTTTGGAAAATCAAGAACAGAATGTCTTGAAAGAAAAGTTACAGACTAAAAAAATAATCATGAAATTGGTTCCTAAAGTTGCAACATTTCCAACAGAGGCCATATCATTCTCTCCCTTCCCCTTGGTGGTAGACAGATAATGGTCTTGAACAGGAACACATTAGCCATGAAAATAAGTCTGCTTTTTCATCCATGGAGCTTGTCGAGTTAATGGCTGTGGGGAAAACCAAGCTGGGATGGTCCAGTCTTTCCAGCCACCAGGCATGGTGGTGACGGCTGACACTGAGCAGGGAGTTCTCTGAGTCAGCTTCCAAGGGCAGTGTGCCCGACCAGACTGTCACCAGTTATCCTTTGTTCAGTGACTACCACCTGCAATTTTACTTCTTATCTGAAATCATCTCTCAAGGGGGGGGGGGAAGAGGTGGGAAGGGTAATCTCTGTTAGCTGATAAAAAACAAAAAACTGAGAGGCACTTATGGATGCCAACCAGCAGGAGTTATGAAATTAAAAAATGCTTTCAACCCAGTTGTGCACTATAAATAGTTTTATCTATGGCAACAGCAGGGAGATAAATTGTTTGGAGAATAACCACAGCCAGATGATGATGACCTTGGGGGGTGAAGGGGGAGTCTTTTAAAAAATACTGACCTTTCTTTATGATTTTGAAAGGAGTTTTACAAATAAAAGGTAATCCCCCTGAACGAGCCTTTGACATGCAAGGTTAGTTGTGTGGCCAGGTTGTGGGCTCTGGGCAGAAGGCAAGTGTCTCTTCCTGCCACCGAGTACTTTTGGCTAAGCTATTTGGCTAGGGTGGTGTGAGATGCTGGATCTGTCAAGGATTTTCCCTAGCACAGTGCTCTGTTGATAATAAGAGACTGTTGGTGGTGGTATTGATATTGTGACCCCTCAGTGGCACATAAAAACCAAACCAAAACAAACCCATCAAGGCCAGGGAAAGGATTGTTTCCTAGCCTGTCTTTGCTGTGTCAAAAGCTTCCTCTGCTGGGCATGATGGTGCACGCTTGTAATCCCAGCATTTGGGAGGCTGAGACTGGAGGATCTGGGTTCACGGCCAGCCTCAGCTGCTTAGAGAGGCACTCTGCAACTTAGTGAGACCCTGTTTCAAAAATAAAGAATAAAAAATAGGGCTGGGGCTGTAGCTTGGAGGTAGAATGCCTCTGGGTTCCATCTCCCAGTACTGGAAAAAACAAAAAAAAAAAACAAAAACAAAAACAAAAAACCCCAACTTCCTCTTTTAAAACCAGAATGGCTGGCCAGTCATCACTCCCTGGCTAATGTGCCATTCTCTGATGTCCCATTTCTGTTTGATTGGCTCAAAATAAAGAATTCCCCTAAGCTGGCTTGTGAGGGGTTAATCAGGTGCTTACCTTACTTCCTCTTCCCAATAGACAGAAACATCTGTGCATATAGGCTTTGTTTCATCCGCTGGGCTCTGAGGAAGTGACACAGGATGTTGTGGGACCTCAGAATCTGGTGGAAGGAAACTGGCTGCAGCATCCACAGGGGGAAGGGTTTTGCTGGATCCTGATGAACCTAGAAAAATGGCTGGCTCCTTTCTAGGGTCTTCCTGAGCCAGCCCCTGAAAGGCCAAGTTGTGTGGTTTTGGAATCATAGTGTCCTTTCAGATTTTACCCAAAAAAGCCTTTGTGGCTAAAGAATGACAGATGTAGGTTCAGAGAAAATTCCCTATTTCTGTGCTTTTGTTGTTCCTTCTTGCTGCAGTCAATGTGGGATGGACAAACTTGGGATTCTTAAGGAAACTTGGTTTATGGAGATCTCATGGCTTTTCTGTAAGGGGTACAACATGGAACTCTGACCATGGCTTTGGAGAAGGGCTGCATCTGAGATCTCTGTTGTAGTTTCTATACTGTGTATCCGCATCTGAGCAAGGTACCTAGAGGCTGGTGTCACCTGCATGCTTCTGGTTACTTGGGAAATCCTTTCCAGTTAGTAAGCCTCAAGAATTATTGTCTCGCTCGGCATGGCGGTGCACACCTGTGATCCTATTACTTGGCAGGCTGAGACAGGAGGATCGCAGGTTCAAGACCAGACTTAGCAACTTAGCCAGACCCTGTTTCAAAATAAAAAATAAAAAGGCTGGGGTATAGCCTGGAGGTAGACTGTTCCTGGGTTCCATCCCCAGTAACACCCCCCTCCCCCCCAAAAAAGGAGCTGTGGGTCCAGGGCTGATTAATTACAGAACATGCTGAAATGCTTCTACTTCTAGCTATTCTCAATTATGGTCTTCAAATAGTCCCAATACTTTCCCAGCATAGAGAAGAGTAACAAAAGAGAAGTGTTTGCCTCTTTCCCACTTCAGATAAGTGATATTTCCTAAGTGTTAGTCACATTGCTAACTTAATTCATTTTTCATTTTAAAGTGATCTTTCTAAAATCCAAAATCCAGTCACCCAGCTCCTCTGCTTCAGGAGCCTCTTACTATTAGGAAGAACTTAAACTTCTTAGTGTAGCATCCTGGCCCTCTGTCCTCTACCCCCTCCCCCATTCTTCCCAAATATTCCAAATTGCTCCCATTCTCTAGGCTACCAGTGCTATTCTTCATCTCTCTGCCTTTATTTATGCTTCTTCTCTGATGAGGTCACCCCCTCCATGAAGTCTTCCCTGAATCCTCCTCCCTGTGGCTTACATTCCCCACCATTGCCTGCATCACCTATGGTTAACTACTTGAAGGTAAGGACTAGGGACCCTCCCTCCATAGGCCTGCTGGAATAGGTGCTTAAGTAGAGGAGTCTCATCAGGATCCTAAAGAAGCCACATTGAACATCCAATTGGCAAGTGGGAACATGGGAACAGAACCCTTGGGATAGAGCCAGCCCGATGACCCTGACCCACCTGGCAGGAAACAGATGACAAGTAGATGGGAATGCTCGTGAGGAGTTTGACAGTTCTGGGAAGGCTTTCAAATACTCTAGTTGCCTCATCCTGTGGCACAGTTGGAGTTTCCTTCTTTGGTTAAGTCGGTGGTTCTCCACCTAGTTCCACATGGAATCACCAGGAATCTTAAATGAGCTATGCCCAGGCCCCACCCCAAACCAATTCAGAGAGAATTTCTCAAAGTAGGGAGTAACACCTGTATTTTTTAGGAAGCTTTCTGAGCACAGCCAAGGATAAGATTAGTTCTCAAAGCATTGCTCCCCCCTTACCACTTCCTTGGAAATGCAGACAGTCCTGGGACCCTGTCCCAGAAAGGTCCCTTGGGCTTTGTAGGATGGAGGGCAAGGTTGGTGGGAAGAGAAGGATCATAGAGTGAGCACACACCAAGACACACTGGTACCTTTGTGTGCCTTCATCGAACTGTGCTTTCTGTCTGGAACTTTGCATTATGGGGACATCAGTGTGCCTCGTATAGAAGTGAGCCAGAGAGAGCTGGAAGGGGAGGTCGCTGTCCTATTAGTGAATTTTGCCTGAAGGCAGCCCCGACAAGGGAAAGAGGAGCTCTAGAACACTATACCACCTGGGAAAAATGTCCTAGTAGGTAGATGAGGGAGGCTAGCTACTGCCTCTGGATCAAATCAACCCTGGCCTGTTTTGTATGCCTCTGAGCTAAGAATGGCTTTTTCGGTGGTCTTCGGAGCTTGAATATTTCCTATCTGGCTCTTTATAGAAAATGTTTTCCTCACCCTGATGTAGATAATCAGACCTGAGAAGTCTAATGTAGATATCTAATGTAGTTAGGGCAT
This sequence comes from Graphiurus murinus, assembly GCA_004027655.1. Lineage (NCBI taxonomy): Eukaryota > Metazoa > Chordata > Mammalia > Rodentia > Gliridae > Graphiurus > Graphiurus murinus. Next base: position 108,725 of record PVLC010000874.1, read on the forward strand.
GCTCCGTTTCCAGCGCACAGCCTGGCCTGCAGGAACTGGACATAGGAAACTTGGGCTGAGCTGAAGGAGTAGGGTAGCCACACCTACAGAGGCCACACCTTGTGTTGTTAGGGGAAACTGGGCAGGGACCGATGGTCAGAGTGCACCTGCCCAAGAGAAATGTAATGCACTTGGCTAATTTCCTTAGGCTGGCCATCTTTGTAAACTGATTTGCAAGCCCCTGTCACCTCCAAGTCACCTTCTCCATCCCTTCTTTTTTAAAGTGGATTTTTTCCTTTGGATGAGCCAGGGTTCTAGAAGCTGACAGCCTAATGGTATGGAGATCCCCAGAGTACTCCTAGGTGAGAGATCTCTGCCTCCATAAAAGGGGTCAAAAACAAGGCCCCAGAGGGTCCCCTAGGTGCCTGGAGTTGAGAACAAGGGCCTGGTTGTTTGAAGAAAGTGGAAGAATCCCCAGGGAGTTTCAGGCATAGTTTTCTTGTTTTAGTTCAACCCAACCCAAACCAAAACAACAACAAAAAGATCTGAGGACAAACAAACAAACAAAAACCAATTGATATTCACTGAGTAAGAACCCATGATGTGTTGGTACTATGCCTACACTGTAAGGGCTCTAAAAGCTTGATCTGCCCCCCTGTATTCTCTCTTCCACTCATTTTGTAGTGCAGAGAATGTAGGAGATACTCAGTAACTACCACTTGAATTTTGAAATGAACTCAGATTTGTTTCATTTCTATGGTGCTGGGAGTCAAACCCAGGGCCTTGTGCTTGCTAGGCAAGTACTCTACCACTGAGCCATATAACTCCAGCAATATACTTATATTTGGGTGTTATTCTCTCCCTCCAAAGAGCTGAATGGCTTCCCCTTGTCTTCTGGCTAGCACCCGTGTTTCTCTATCAGGCATTTACAGATTGTGAGTTTGGCCTCTACCTGTGTCCAGCTTCCTGCTTTGACCCATTAGAATGGACTTTAGCTTCCAGGGATGGCTGGTCCAATACCAGGGAAAATAAGATGCAATTCTACACATTGTTCAGAACTCCAGGGCTGAGCTAGTTGCTGTGGGAACTCTTGGGAATAAAATACCCTACCTGCCTCTCAGGTACTGCTCAGCCTATGGCAACTCTGGGAACTGTGTATCTGAGTTTCAGGAAACCATGGTGATCAGCATCATAAAATGCTCAGAGATAAGGAACACAGCCCTGATTTTCTTCAGGGAATTTTCTCACGGGGAGATTACTGGAGGTAAATAGAGGGAGGTGGACCTTGCCCAGTCAGCCTAGAGGGAAGATTGTTTCGGGGGTTACTTTCCGTAGTGCTTCTGCTAAGAATTTAGTTACAAAAAGTAAAAAATCAGATGCTCTCCCTAATATGCAGAAGCTAGGGAGAAAGTGGGTCATAAGAGAGACTCTAGAGGAAGAAGGAGAAACCGTAACAAAGAAGGTGACTTAACTGAAGGTGATGGGGGAGGGGGAGGGAAACACCCTAATGCATGATAAACATTCACAAACATATCCAGGGATGACTGGTCCAATACCAGGGAGAATAAGATGCAATTCTACACATTGTTCAGAACTCCAGGGCTGAGCTGGTCAATCACTAAACTGATTATGAGAAGGAGGGAGTTGGGAGGGAATGGAGCGAGAGTTGGGGAAGGATTAAATGAGAGATGTGTGCATGTATGCCTCTACCAGCTTGTACCTCATAAAGATGTATGATCACAATGCACCAAAAAAAATTTTTGGAGAACCTTCTAGACCTCTAGAATGTCCTCTGTGCTGCTCTGAAACTGTTCTGTGGATTTAAGAAGAAATCAGTCTCCCTTTCTCTGTCTCTCAGACACGCTGTTTTAATCTTTATTATTGCTATTAGTACTATTTTAAAAAATTATGCATACTTGAAACAGTTGTAAATAACACAGAAATCCCATTTTTTCAGAGATAAACAGCATCAACACTTGGTCATGTTTTCTTTTTCTCTAAATCTACACATCATCATCAGGGTATATTTTTAATCAGTGTAATTTAGTGTCATCGGGGTATATTTTAAAAACAAAAACAAGGTTATTCTTAACATTTTGTTCTGTGGCTTGCTTTCCCCATGACAATACCTTTGTCTATCTTGTTAGGAAGGTGAGTGTGTGTGTGTGTGTGTGTGTGTGTGTGTGTGTGTGTGTGTGTGTGTGTGCCTGTTTCAAGCTGGGTTTGAATTGCCTCTGTCAGTGGGCCAGCATTTATTAAAGAATAGCTGTGCTCTTTAGTGTTTCCATCAAAGCACCTCTGTTGACGAGAGTAACCACTTATACCTGGGCCTTTGGGTATAGCCTCCAGCACCTGTTGCAAAGCTGAATATCTTTGAAGCCTAATGTTTGTTTTATTTTATGTAGTGTGTCTTTCCTATAGCTTTGTATACCCGAGGGTATAGATGACTCAGTGTGAGAGCTCGACGCCCAAGATATGCCTGCACACTGTATGAAGTTGTTGAAGAATATCACAGTTTTGCAGGGGAAGATGAAGAACGGGCTCAACCAGGGGGAGGGGCCATCTCACTTTTGGGTGATTGGACTTAGAAGATCCCCTGCAAATTATGGCCATTAGGGATTATCCCTCTAGGGTAATCAGCCAATCAAAAGACACCATTTAGAGTGCTGGTGTCCCAAATCCATTCATTAAAATTATTATTTTTATGGAAAGCAGAGCAGGAAACCAAGTAGGTCTGTTTTATTTTGGACACATAAGATAATGGGATGATGATAATATGTAGATAATAATAAAAATATCTAGTATTCATAGAGGCTTACTAGGTGCTACATACCTTCCCTTTACCGTTGAGATTCGGAGAGATTAAGTAACTTGCCCATAATTGCACAGCTAGTAGATGTTGAAGCCTGCATGTGTATGCATATATCACGTGTGTGCACTCGCGTGTGTATATGCTGTATGTGGAATGGAGACATTTTGTAAGGAGAAATGTACCTCCTTTTCTCTGCAGAACAATGCCATGGATTAGACCTGACCTAACAGAGAAGATTGCTGAACATCACAGATTTGGATTGCCACCGATGTGGGTTATACTTTGATGTTTATGAAAATGCCAGACCCGTTTCAAGGAGTCCCAGTGGCCTGGAGTCAGAGGGCTGCCTTTCTCTGGAGGACCCAGACTTCCATCAGTGCTTTTGCCTGTTAGGAAAGAGAACTACCTAGTGGAATGGCTTGGTTTCTTTTTGGCCAGTATGTCTGGCAGTGAGCTTTGAAGGCTGATTGCAAAGTTGTCCACATTGGAGGCACTTATAGCCCTGGGTGTCAGGCTACATCTGACCTCAAGGTCATTGAAGGATGAAGCTTGCCCAGGAGAGAGTGAGGCTGGGGAGTGGTCTTAAAACCAAGTCTTAAAGAACTGGGATTGTTTAGTTCCTAAGAAGTGAGTCTTGGGAACAGGAGGACTGTCTAAGGGGAAATCTGTTGTGGTTCAAGGATGACCCTGGTTTGGTTAGGAAGAAATTCTGAAGAACATGTAAGCTCAGTATTAGGAAGTTAGAGGCACCCTGTAGTAAAATGCAACGCCTTGGAGTGAGATGAGGGTGCATGTGGAAGTGCTAACTTGGACTCCATACTCAGACTCACTTGTTCATGCAAAATGATCCCTGTAGTCTAGGAGTCCACCTGTCAGGTATGTGGGTAGACAGGTTGGATTTAAAGTTTTCTTGCGATCCCATCCAACCCCAGGCTTCTAGGCTGCAAGGTAGTTTTTCTCACAGGCCTCCTGTGACCCAGCTAACCTAACCAGTTTGGGCCAAGCCAAGGTAAGGGAGGGGGGCTGTCTTGCTAGGGCTGCCAAGAAAAGTGCCAAACTCGGTGACTTAAATAATAAATTTAGTCTAACAGTCCAGGAAGCTAGAAGTTGAAAATCAAGGTGTTGGCAGAGTTGATTCCTCCTGAGGGCTGTGAGGGAGTGATATGTTTTAGGCCTCTCCCCTTGGCCTGTAGATGACCACCTTAACGTTCACCAGGTATTCTCCTTGTGTGTGTGTGTGTGTGTGTGTGTGTGTGTGTGTGTGTGTGTATGTGTGCGTGCGTGTGCGTGTGCGTGTGCGTATGTGTGCGTGTGCGTGTGCGTGTGTGTGTGTGTGTGTGTATCTCCACATTTCCCACTTTTATAGGGATACCAGTCATTTTGGATCAGGGCCACCCATAAGATCTCATTTTTACCTGATCATCTTTGTAAAGATTCTATGTCTAAATAAGGTTATATTCTGAGATACTTGGAGCTAGGACTTAACATATGAATTTTAAGGGCCCAGAGTTCAATCCCATGAGTTGAGCCCATGTGGAGTTTCAGGCATACAGTTGCTGATGAGTGTGAGGGCTAAGAGCACAGTCTGGAGACTGGGTTCAGGTCTCAGCTCTGCCGTTTCCTAGCCACATGACCCCATCCCCAGACACTTAGTTTCTTTATCTGCAAAGTAAGGCAGGTAGTAGTGTGGATTGCCATAGGGTCTCAATGAGGAATAAATGAATACATGGATGCAAAACACTTAGAAGGTGCCTGGCATACAATATGGTCTGAATACAGGAAAATGGCTTTGTTCAGAATCTTCCTTTGTCAATAGAATATTGGTAAATCACATAGGTTGTGGTTGCTCTCACTGAATTGTGTAATGCTTTTTTTAATTTAAGAGAAATAGTGCAATTTAGACTTTTTTTTTCCAGTGCTGGGGTTCAAATTTAGGGCTTTGTGCATACTAGGTAAATTCTCCACCACAGAGCTACAGCCTCAGTCTTAAACTTTTAAAAATCACCTAGAAAGCCGGGCGTGGTGGCGCACGCTTGTAATCCCAGCATTCGGGAGGCTGAGACCAGAGGAATCCAGGTTCGCCGCCAGCCTCAGCTACCTAGTGAGGCACTTCGCAACTTAGTGAAACCCTGTTTCAAAATAAAGAATAAAAAATGGGGCTGGGGGTGTAGCTCGGAGGTAGACTGCCGCTGAGTTCAATCCCCATTACCGCAAAAATAAATAAATAAATAAATAAATAAATATCACCTAGAAGTCTTCATTCCAATAATTCAGAGTTCCATTGGCAACTTTCAATAAAAGTTCTTAGTCTCCTATACCTTTTCAGATAACTGTCTTACTTTTAGTCTGAATTCAGCAAACATGGGCAGCTTTGGTTTTGTTTTGTTTTAATTTTTAAAATATTCAAAACCTTCAGTTTGCCATTTTAAGTGCATTTACAGTGTTGTACAATCATTGCCACTATCCATCCACAAAATTCTTTCCATCTTCTCAAACTGGATTTCTGCACCTTGTAAACACAAACTCTGCATTTCCCCCATCTCCTTAGCTCCTTGGCAACTACCATGCTACTTTTGTCTCTACGAATTTGGTGACTCTAAGTAGCGCATATAAGGAGGATCATACAGTGTTTGCCCTTTGGTAACTGGCACATTTTACTTAGCATACTGTCTTCAAGGTTCATCCATGTTGTAGCATATATTAGAACTTCCTTTCTTTTTAAGGCTGAAATGAATTCCATTGTATGAATACATTCTGTTTACCCATTCATCTGACAAGGGACTTCTGAGTTGCTTCTGTCTTTGGCAATTGTGAATAATGCTGCTGCTATGAATGTGGGTAAATAGACTTAAAAAAAACTGTGATTAAAAATGAACATGTCTATTGTAGAACAATGAAATATATAGTTAAGTAGAAAGTACTCTCCCATCCAAGTCATCTGAAAACTTATGATTTAGAAATAACCACTGTATATTTTGGCTTCTCTTCCTTTATCTGCATTTTAACCTGCACCTATGAAATGAGATCATTCTATATGTAATGTTATGAAATCTGAGCCATTCGAACAATGTTTGAAATCTCTGAAGTTATTAAGTAGTTTCTCTGTTTCAAGCAGCAGGCTGGTGGGTGCCTATGCTGGGCCAGGCAGAGGCTGGTCTTACCCTCTGTCTTGTGTGATTCATATGATGACCTCCATTGCTATGAGAAGCTTCAGGCCATTTATCCCTCCCTTCCTCTCTCTCTCCCTCCCTCCTTCCCTCCCTCCCTCCTGGGGAATAGACCCAGGGTGTTCTACTCCTAAGCTACACCCCAGCCATGTATGTATGTACTTTTGTATGTACTGGAGATTGAACCTAGGGGCATTCTACTTCTGAGCTACACTCCCAGCCCTATTTTATTTTGAAACAGGGTCTCACTAAGCTATCCCATGCTGGTCTCAAACCTACAATGCTCATCTTAGCCTCCCAAGTCCTGGAATTATAGGCCTGCACCACCACTCCCAGATTCACCTGGCTCTTTCTGCCCCAAATGCTGGTTCCTAACTGGTCTCTCCTTTCCATCTCTTCTAGGCAAATGTCTGCAGACTACGGCTGACTGTGCCTCCTGAGAGTCCAGTAGTCCCTGAGCAAACTGAAAAGAAGATTGAGAGAAAAGAACAGGTGAGCCACCTCTGAGGCCAAGCTCCCACAGCCCTGTTCTTACACTCTCTAATCAGCTCTCCCCTGTCTCCTCACCAGGCTGTCCTGAGAGCTGCATGTTGGCCATTCTGCTGATGAAAAGTCCTCCTTGACCTTACCTCCTGTCTCCCAGAAGTCAGGCTGCTCTCCCAGCTTGCTCTGCCAGGGTCCTGCCCCTGCTCTTGTTTCTTAGTAAACACTGGCTCTGTGTTAAATCAGAGCTGCAGGGACACTGGCCTTAGAGACAGGTGCTGTGGCAGAGAACGTGCTTTTTCCTGAGGCAGACAATGTGGTTGAGTCAAAGGTTCCTTTGTGAGCTGCCCAGGACAGAGCCTCTCTCAGATGCTGGGAGCAGTGGGCTGGAGCTCGGCCCAGGCGTGCAGGGAAAGCCCAGCAGCCACTCTGGCAGTGGAAAGGACACTTGGCTGGACACAGGGTTCAGCAATCACTTGTGTGCCAGCTCTGGTGCTAAGTGCTAGGGCCATGAAGATAAGTATGACCTTGTCCTTGTTTTAGAGGGACTTGCAGTTTTTCAGGCGAGACAGATGTATAAATAAACAATGATGATGTGACATTTCAAGTATTCAGATCCAGTGATGTAAAATGGCTCTGGAAACAGACAAGGGAATAACTGGCTGCTTGGCAGGTGACTTTGAAATGCAGGCTTAAAGAATAAATGGGAGGTTCTGTTTACCCTGATTTTCATAATTTCCTGTCTTTTACTGACTTTGGGGTTAGACTGTTTTTGTTTTTCAAGGGCTTTGAGCTGTGTCATTAGGTTATTTATTTGGTGGTTTTCCGTTCTTCTTACCTAGGTCAGTGCTCCTGGACAAGCCATTTTACATGTTTCACAAGTAATTATGTAGTGCCTACTGAATCCAGGGTACTATTCATTCTAGGCACTGGAAATATAGCAGCAAACAGATTAGTAAGCAAACAAACAAACAAAAAACTGTCAGCCATAGATCTAGTGGGATGAGAATGAAAATAAACAAAATAATCATATGTATTTTATAGAGTTTTGGAGGTAGTAAGTGCTAGTAGAGATGAAATAAGGGAAGTGGATAGCAGTTCCAGGGATTAGGTAGTACTTTTTCTTGTGCATCTATTTTATATGAATATAAAATAAAATGATATGATATAAATTTCATAAATGGAGTCATGAAATAATGATTCCTTGAAATACAAGCCTTGCTGTGGAGTTAACCAATAATGTGGTGAAGTGTAAAAAGAAGGTTCCTCATTGACTTATGAGTGGTTTGCTTAATAGTGTCCCTAAGTTTATTCTGGGTCTCTCCTTCTCTCCTCTGGCACCCTTCTTTCCCCCACTTTCTCCTGAGGACAAAGTGCTAATGTGCTGATGTAAATGATGAATGACAGGGAAAGGAAATAGGAAGGAAAGAAAATTAAGCTATAGCTAGAGAAATGTTAAAGAATGTGAACTTGCTGATGTGCATAAAGAGGATGAACTGGGCTCTGTGGCCCATGCCTGGAATCCCAGCTACTCAAGAGGCCGACCCAGGAGGATGGCAAGTTTGAGGTCAGCCTGGGAAATTTAGCAAGACCCTGTCTCAAAATGAAAAATAAAAAGGGCTGGGGGTGTAGCTCAGTTGTAGGGCATCTCCAATATTGGTTTGATCTCCAATATTGGAGGGGAAGGGGAAGGATGAGTCATGAGTTCCTCCAAAAGGATCTGGAAAAATGGCTGGTTCCAGGTGGGAGCTGGGAAAGGACCAGGTAGGCCTGGGGCACCTGACTAGAAAGCAAGGTAGCACGCAAAGACTAGTGAGGCCTTGGGGAAGGACCCTGGAGCTGCTTTAAAGGGCTCTGTCTGGTCAACATGGGAACAACTTGAGCATCAAAAAGAATAATGGTAGTACAGGTTGAGCAGCTCTAATCTGAAAATTCAAAATCCAGAATGCTCCAAAACTCAAAACTTTTTGAGCACTGACATGGCATCTGAAATACTTTGGATTTGGGGGCATGTCAGATCTCAAATTTTTGGATTAGGGATGCTCAACTGGTAAGGTCTATGCAAATATCCCACCCCCCTGCAAAAAGAAAAAAAAAAACCCTCCAAATCTGAAAGTGCTTTTCCCAAGCATGGTTTGTTTGTTTGTTTGTTTATAACACTGGGGAGTAAACCAAGGGGTATCCTACTTCCCAGCTACACCTCTAGCCCTTTTCACTTTTTGTTTTGAAACAGGGTCTTGCTAGGTTACTGAGTCTCGATATGTCGCTGAGGCTGTTCTAGAATTTGTGATCCTCCTGTTTCACCCTCCTAAGCTGGGATTACAGGCAAGCACCACCACAGATAAAGGATGTTTAACCTGTAATGGGTTATGATACTTTGAAGAAGAAAAATAAAAATCCATGACTGTAGTAATAATCAGAGAGAAGGAGAGGAAGAGGGAAAAGGGAAGGCCTTTTATAGAACATTAGCTAATTTATTTAGAAAATCTCTATTTTGCAACCCCCAGGTAGACTCATCAGTGGATGCAAAAGCTAGTTGGTGAAAGGTATTATGGAATAGGGTAGTCATGTGGTTTCAAAATATCACTTTGACATATGATTTATTGATTCTAAAAGGTCAATGTACTTGACAGTGGAGCAACCGGGCCATCAACATTTCAACCAAATGACAACCTAGTGTCACCAGCAGGGGACAGCCCCTTGTCATGTAACTTCTGAGATGATGTACTATTCCCTGTGTAATAGTCATGTCAAGCTTGTCTAACTGAATTAATAATAAGAAAATAAATTCCAAAATGTGGGGCAGTCTAAAAAACAATTGGCTTGCACCTCCATAAATTCAGCATTTTTTTTTAAAAGATGAGATTCTTTTGTAGATAAGAGAGGCTTAAGAGACCTAACAGGAAATGTAATAAGTGAACCTTGATTAGATCTCAGGTCAAAAAAGTTATAAAAGACATGTTGAGATAACTATACAGTTTTATTTTATTTTATTTACTTATTTTTTTTGCGGTACTGGGGATTGAACTCAGGGGCATTCTACCTCCGAGCTACACCCCCAGCCCTATTTTTTATTCTTTATTTTGAAACTGGGTCTCGCTAAGTTGTGGAGTGCCTCACTAGGTAGCTGAGGCTGGCCTCGAACCCGGATCCTCCGGTCTCAGCCTCCCGAATGCTGGGATTACAAGCATGTGCCACCACGCCCGGCTAACTATACAGTTTTGAATCTCAACCATACATTAGATATTATTGAATAAATGTTAGTTTTCTCACTTGTGACAACGATATTATGGCTACGCAGTTGAATAATTCATTCAGCTTCTCTGTAACTTTGAATATTCAAGTTAGTAATCACATAGAGACTGGGATTGGTCAGTTTTGCTGCTGGATCCCTGTGATGACCAGGATTGAGTGGGACCCTCTGCTGCTTCGAGTCATCCTCTTCTGCCTTCACTGTGCTCCTCCATGTCAATCCCTCTCAGAGATAATGGCTTTGGGGACAGGAGCTACTTAGAATACTTCTTAAAAACTTTTATTAGTGCATTATCACTATACATCACAGTGAGATTTGAAGTGATGTGTGTGCACGTGAACACAATGGTTGGTGTGTTTCCTTTCCCATTCCACCCCGCTTGCTCCCGCACCTTCCTTCCAGTACACGTTAGTGAGTTGGTAGTGACACCTTCAGTGTTGCTGTGGCACTGTTTGAATCGTTTCCTTCTTCCTTCCTACCTCCTCGCCACTATCCTCTTCCTCTATTCTACTGGTCTCTCTTGTTTACCTGAAGTCTGTTATGTTTCCTACTTTTGTTCTAGCTTTCATATATGAGAGAAATCATATGACCCTTGACTTTCTGAGACTGGTTGATCTCACTTAGCAATAATATTCTCTAGTTACATCCATTTTCCTGCAAATAACATAATTTTGTTCTTCCTTATGACTGAGTAAAAGTTCATTGTGTGTATGTGCCGTTTTATTCAGGATAGTTTTTAAAGAGACTTAAGCTAGAGCGAGTGACAGGAAGAGGCCTGGGTGGCTGTGCCTGTGTGCATAGTAGAGGAGCCGGAATTTGGCGTGTTGGAGTTAGATCAGAGGTGTGTGCCTTGTTGATGTTCCTAAAGGGTTTCTGAGTCCTGGAACTGGGCAGTAGATGCCCTGGAGGGGCTGTCCCTGCCAAAGAAGAAGAAAGCATGCCCTGGGAAAGAGGCTTGTGTGTTTAGATCTGTCAAATTGATAACCAAGTTGTGTACTACTTTGCCTATTAGTCTTGAGTAGTGCTTTTCAAAGTTGATAAAGCAATAAACCTTTTTCTTAAAAAACCAAAACAAAAAAACCCAGCCATGTTATCTATCTACTGAACCTTCACGTATAAATCAGGCAAAATTAACACCGGTGGTGACCAGAGTTTCCCCAGCTTCCCTCCCCCTCAATCTCCAGACATCCTACTCTGGATGTTTATGAACTCCACTGCTCTGAGTAGCTCAGGAAAGAATCCACTGGGGTAGTGTGTGCACCAGGATGCCTCTTCCACTGGGGGGATTAGGTGCAAGTCTGAGTACCTGTCTATGATATTGGTGACTCACTGTAGAAGAACTAGGCTAGAGAGGAAGAGGGTGGGGCATCTTTTTCTCTAGCACTGAAGTCTTTGAGTGAGGGTAGCACTGAAAGGTTCTGGTGGCAACTATGGGGCTGCTTTGAGTGATTTCCTCGCCACGTGCTGGTGGCTTCCTGGGCTGGAGTCACTGGGAGCCAGAGTTCCTGCACTAGCAAGAGCACTCTGGGGTAGCCACTTCTTTTGATGTCATTCCAATTTGTCTGCCCCTCCTTGGCATTCACAAAGTTGCAAAGTATAAAAAACCCTGGATGACCCTCCCTGGTCAGATGACTTTGAGTCCTTCAAAGGGGGATCTGTGGTGTGCAAAGGCCAGGGGACTGGCACTGGCTTGGATACGAAAGTAGAAGATATAAATGGCCCAATTAGGACTCCTAGTAAACTGAAACTTCTCAGAGGATCTCCAGTGCCCTATTGGAGCTACAGCTGGGCCTTAATCTTTGACACCATCACAGAAAATGCTTAGGGTATTTAGAGCAACTGGGATGCCATGGGGTGACTGGCCATGCATAGAGGGCACTGCCAGCTGGGCATTCTTCTGTTCCTGTTCTTGCCATAGGTGGGAGGAGTTACTCACCATGCAAGTGTGGCATAGAGGGTACATTTTGCCCAGCTGCAGCAAGATGTGTGAAGGCTGCTGGAGGCAATTACTACAGAATCAGCATCTCTTTATGGAGTTGTGGGGTCCTGGGGTGTATTTGGGAGGCTTCCTACCCCTAAGGAAGATGCTTGACTGCCTGTTCCTTTTTAGTCTTTCTCTTTCGGAGACCTTAACTGCCCGAGGCTGATTTCTGCAGGTTGAAGATGAGCTCCCAGACACCCAGCTTCTTCATCTTTAAAGTAGGCATAAGCCAGGCCTGGTGACAATATGCCTGTAATCCCAGTACTTGGGAGACTGAGACAGGAGGACCACAGGTTCAAGGACAGCCTCAGCAACTTGGTGAGACTCTCAGCAACTGAGACCCTGTTTCCAAATAAAAGATAAAATAGGACTGTAGTGTAGCTCAGAAGTAGAATGTCACTGGGTTAAATCCCCAGTGTGTCTCTGTCTCTGTCTCTGTCTCTGTCTGTGTCTCTCTCTCTCTCTCTCTGTCTCTCTCTCTCTCTCTCTCTCTCTCTCTCACACACACACACACACACACACACACACACACACACACACACACGAGACAGAGCCTACACCAGTGATGACAGATATATTGGGTTGAATCAGGATCTCACTGCAGAGTTGAATTTTAGGAACTCTGATTTGAGCTGATTCTGTCCTTGTGGTAGTTGGTGTCTTTTAGCTTAAACAGACAGTATTTTAAATAGCTGTTAACATTCAGCATTTTAAGTGTCCTGTTGTTTTTAAAGAAGCTGTTTCCAGACCTTGGCGGACCTGAGTGAGGAGAGCATATGTGTGATGGGGATGTAGAGTGGGAATTTTTGCAGCCAGTAAAGTGTATCAAAGGAGGAAACTCTTGCCGTCAGGTTTTATAGCCCCTTTTCTTTAAAAGCCCTAGATGAATCAGCCTGCTGGTTCTTGTCCTTGGCGTGACTGTTTATTCAACATCATGCTGTTGCTAGGTGAGGGAGTGTGCTGCCATGATTCAGAGGCGCAGATGGAGGATGGGAAGAGCCCTGACCTTCTGCCCCCTCACCCACCACTGCGGAGCTCCGGCCACCCAAACCAGACTGGGGCTATGTTGGCTGCTTCATGAGTCTCCACCCTCCTACAACTCTTCACCCCAAACCCCTGTTGACATGGACAAGGAGCTAGGAATATTGTTTGCAAACCCTTTGAACTATACAACCCCTTCCTCCCCCCGCCCCCCATTGAACCCAGGGACATTCTACTTCCAAGCTATACCCCCAGACCGTTTTTTTAAAATTTTTTGTTTTTGAAACAGGGTCTCATTAGGTTGCTGAGAGGCTTGCTATGTTGCTGAGGTTATCTTCAAATGTGTGATCCTATTATCTCAGCCTCCCACTTACTGGGATTACAGGTGTGCACCACCATGCCTGACAACCCTTTTCAATTTTTTTGAAGTTCAGTGAAGTAACTTTGCACAGGGCCACCCTGCTGGCTGGTACACAGTGGGTGTGCAGTTCTAACTTAGGCAGCTCTGTAACCGCCATGTAGCCCTGGGAATGTCAGCTTCCATGCTTTCTCTAATCAGGCAAAGTCTGTTGAGGATTTTTATTTATATTTTGTTAGTCAAAGTTACCTAAGGCATGTCATATACCTTTGGGTTCTAGAAAAGCAATTCCTGATTTCTTTTCCTTCCAGATATTCTTTCCTTTTATCCTGGCATTGTTGAACCTGCTGCCTGTCTTGTCTGCAGAGAAGTTGTAAATAATATCTTGAAAAAGTGATCTCCTGTGAGGGTCCTGCCATTAGAACTATCACTGTTTTGAGGACTTCTGCTTGGCTAGTTTTACTTCTCATTCTCACTTAAGAAATTTGAGAAGATCAGTCTGTTTCTATGTGTGAACTTATTCAGAACACAGTCTCTATTCAATCTGTGAGATTGTCAGAAGCCAAAGGTCTCCATTTCTCTGAGGATATGGAGCTGGCCTTCACTTGCCTGTTTCTCCTCCAGGTTGTGGAAAGGCCCTGGAGCTCAGCTGTAATGTTCCTTTTTGTCATGAAAGGACAAAACAATGTCAAGTTGGAGTCATAACTTGGAGATGAATAATTCTCTAAGGTGGACACACAGGTCAGACAGGCCAGCACGAGTTCCTGAAAATTTGGCCTCTGCTTATGAGATGGACAGGATGCCCTGTGGCTCAGCACTCAGCATTCCTGGGCAGCTGCTGCCCTCTGGCCAGGGAGAAGAGGACCAAAGCAGGGTGTTTGGGGAATAGCATGGCTTCTTCTTTGCCAGTCATTCACGTCACGGACCTCCTAGATCATACTGACAGCCTGGACTCCTGACCAGCTGCTTATTCTGGCCTTTGGGGCTGGGGCCTGGCTACGGCAGTCTGCTCCCATCAGTTCCAATTTGTTAAGTTGTGTTCCTTTGCACAAATTGATCCTTAGTGTAAAGGGTGGCTGTATATTCTAGATACTCTGGCATAGTTCCAAATCTAAGGACTTTGCCTTCCTTCAAAACATATTTACTGAGCACCAATTCATGCTGAATATCAGGATATAGCAGTGGATATGAGAGACACAGTCCCTGCCTTTGTGGAGCTTGTTGTATTTTAAGATCATATATTCTAGCCAGGCATGGTAGCACACACCTGTAATCCTAGTACTTAGAGGCTGAGACAGCAGGATCACAGATTCGAGGTCAGCCTCAGCCACTTAGTGAGATCCTTAGCAACTTAGTGAGACCCTCTTTCAAAAATACAAAAGAAAAAGGGCCTCAGGTGTAGCTTGGAGGTAGAATGCCCCTGGGTTCAATCCCCAGCATGAAAAAATAAAAAAAATAAGTGAATGAATAAATAAAAATATAAAAATCATATATTTTGATTCAAGAGTGGAAAATAAGGTCACCTTTAGCTGGCCTCACTAATCCAAGCTCTCTAATGGCCAGTGATTCCCTATAGCAGGAATTTAGACTGAATTTCTTTTCTATAGTTTTTCCTCCTTTTCAAGCTTCTATGGTACTTGCTGTTAATCTTTGGGGAAAACAGCCATAGTATGAGCCTGGAGGTAAACTTAAGCTATCAGTACTCACAGGAAGTATTCTCGTGGGGAGGTTCTTGTTGTGTTTTATGGATTATATCTGCTGTTAATTCTGATGCACTTCACTTGGGCTTTGGAGTGAGTTTTCAATTGATCCTTTCCTTTCTGCTTCTTTTGTAATAACCATTTCCTTTCAACATTTATTAGAGCTTTTGTTTCCAAGGAGGCCTGTAATGGGTTTAGTATGTAGTTTTAAAAGTTTGATTTTTTTAAATATAAAGCAGCACTACCAGAAAGTCTTAATTTTTTTTAATTATGGAGAGTTTCATACTTATATAGGAGAAGACTGAATTGTGTAATTCAGCCCTTCGTCCAGCCCTGTAGCCCCAGCCTGTGGCCAGTCCTGCCTTGGCTGCACCCCCATCCACTTCCTCTGCCCTGTGGAAATAAATAAACATGTTATAAATATTTCAGCACATTTCTCTCAGAGGTAAGGATTGTTTCTTAGTATTAGCACAATACTTTTATTGTGCTTAAAATTAATATTTGTCTTACAGAGAGATATATTAAAAGCTGTAAGAAGAGAAAAATTCAGCTGCAAATGTTGCCAAATGTATTAGCTCTTTTCTTATTTTTTCTGTGTTCTCCAGTTTTTGACTACAAGCACACTGACATTTTGTAAAAATGATAGCAGTTTTTTCCCTTTTGTAACTTTTCTGAGTGTAGATTTTGCAATGGGGGCAAACCTAGGCTATCTGTCCCTCCATCCAAAAGGAACAAAGGTGTTCCCTTGAGCTGGACCATATTTACACACTCTGGGTGATTCCTTTGGACCTCTTCTAGCTTTTAAAGGTCCCTACTCATTCAGGAAATATTTAATAGGAAAGTTACTGTGTGCCCATTTCTGCTAGGTGCTGGGGATCAGAGTGGGACAGAAGATAAACAAGGCCTAGACTTTTTGGAACTGACCGTTGATGGAGAGCAGGCTTTACACATGTAAGGATGCCTACGGTCACTTTAGTATGGTCCTGATATGGAGACAGGACAGGAGGTTTACTGGTCTGAAGGGCTAGGAAGGCATTTGGGAGATAGAGAAGTGCCAGCCCTGCAGTGCAGGTAGAAGAAGAGCATGGGTAAATGGCCTGAGGAAAAAGAGGAGGTTATTGGATAAAAGAAAGGAAGCCGCCAAGCTGGAGTGAGGTTGGGGTTGGGGTAGGAAGTAGAGAGCCAAAAGTCTCTAGGGGCTGGGCTCTTTGCTCCCTACCCCGGAAGACTCTGGGATGCTCCTTGGAAGTATTAGTAGTAGTCTCTGAAAGAACCAATAATTATATGGTAGGGTGATTGTGAGGACTAAAGAAAATATTCTCTGAGGAAAATCATTAGGCAGCATTTTTTTTTTGGTGGAGTTACTGGAGATTGAACCCCGGGGGCATTCTACCTCCAGGCTACATCCCCAGCCATTATTTTTTTATTTCGAAACAAGGTCTCCCTAAGTTGCTGAGGCGGCCCTGGAACCTGTGATCCTTCTTTCTCAGCCTCCCAAGTACTGGGATTACAGGCATGTGCCACCATGCCCAGCCTAGGCAACAAATATTTCCCTTCTCTTTCTTTATAAATCTTTTCCCTTCCCTTTTCTTGTCATGACCAGTGACTCCACAGTCTTCTCTCTGTGGTGTGGTGGTGCCATAGGTCTACATCTGAGCAGAGTCCTGTGGCCTGGGCCTTCCCTGGGCGTCTTTTATTGAGACTCTAACATTTTCATAATTCTTTAAATTAGTTGTTCTCTTCCTACTGTGCGGCCCTCCATTTTAATAATTTTTACTTTCAGTTTTTTTGAACATTGAAATAAAAGTTATCAATTTAAAAATAAGCATAAAGGAAAAAATCCCATCCCATTTTACTGGAGAAATTGTCACTAAAGGTTTGGATTGCCTCTTTCTAGGTAGCAGAACACACATGTTCTTAAAAGAAGAGAACATGCCATTTACTGTTTTTTACTTAATGCATCTTAGATATCGTCCGCTGTCCAGCCCTTAGATCCAGTCACTCTTCTTCCTCAGATCCATTGTTCTTGTGTTTTCCTCTCTTAGTGGTAGCCCTCAACCCTGGAATCCTGTGTGTCCAGCCACCTGAGTTTTCCTGCAAGCCAGTTCCCTCCGAGTGCCTCTGCCTTGTAGAAACGCATCTCATCACAGTACTTGGTTCTCAACAGCTTGTTTTTCAGGAACTGGGTGGAGTCCATTACTAAAAGAACATGTTTTGTTTCCTGGTGTAGGGAGTTTCTTTAGAGCTTTTCCTCTTCCTGATTATTTGTCTGGTAGATTGGGGATATCTTAATAGCTGCTTGTCATTTCACCATGGCTCGCTCACCTAAACTTACCAACAAATTTTAGGGGTAGCAGCGTTACTGGTGGGATTCAGGAGTGAGGGACACACTTGCGAACATTTACCAGAAGCAAAGACAAAGTGTCCCAGACTCTTATATCCCATCTCCTCAAGTGTGTGCAGAGGGTGGGAAGCAATGGATGTGTTTTCTTTCTTTTTAAAAGCTCTCATTGGAAGAACAATATAGAAGCGTGTAAAGAAAAAATAAAAGTAATCCTATTCTCTAGTATCCCTGCCTCCTCACTCTCACCTTCTCATTTGTTATATATCTTTATAGGCTTTTAAAAAATTATTTTTTACTTCCAATAGGATCATAAAATATTTATTGTTCTGCCTCGATGAATGATCGTAAAATGCAAATTATGATTTTGTATGTAAAAAATACTTTGTGAAAACACACAAAAATGTCTTTGCAAAAGTGTTTGAAAAGTGAGTGGGAGAGCTGGGGTGCCCTGGTGGGGTTCCAGCTTCTGTGCAGTGGTGTCATGGCCCGACCAGGGTCAGCCCCAAAGCAAGTGGAGGAGGCCAGTTGGTCTTGGTTTTTTCCTTACCTCCGTCCCCTTCATGTTGAGGGGCCCTGCTCTGTCCCCCTAATCTGATGAACCCTGCAGTATGAGGAGAGGTACTTAATGTCAGACAGGATGAGCTTACACTTACCTATGTGGCCATAAGTAAGTTATTTAATCTCTCTGAACTTTAGTTCTCTTAGCTCTGAAGTGGAGAGGAAAATTGCTGTGTCACAGAGTGGTTCTGCACATTAAATGTGCTAAGGAACTTTTCTAGAGCCCATGATAGTTGCTCAACAGACCTTAATTTCCCTGTTTCCTGCTTCTTGGGCCTTCATTATTTAAAGGTGCTGTAACACTTGGACCTGTTGCCCATTCTCAAAGGGGTTTGCATTTCAACAATGATCAAAGCATTAACTGAAGGAATTAAGGATCAGCTTGCAGAAGTGGGAAGATTCTTTTGGACTGAAATCATACCTGCCTCTGCCTGGCTTCTCAGAATTATTTCATGAATGGTCACAACAGGTTGTTTTGTGACTCCACCTTTTTTTTTTTTTTTTTCTTTCTCAGAACTTGGTTCCAGGGTCAGCCGTATCCTCAGGGGATAATTTGGCTGCCAGATGACTGCCAGCCTCAGTCCTGCATTTCCGGCCACATATTTAGTGTATTTAGTGATGAGGTTGAAGTCATCAGAGGAACTGGTATTCGGGGGAAGAGAGCATTATCATGAATGTGAAGTTTCAAACACTTGCTTGATAGGACACAAATCTTGCTGGCATGTTTGTGAGAATTAGAAAAGGGTGCCCTTTCTGGGAAGGCAGGGCCGTGCAGAAGCACTATGAGGTCAGTGGACAAGGGCAATAGAAGTCAGCACAGGGTGCTCTTCCTCCTGGGTGAAGGCCGGCCCAGCCCATGCTGGGTGTCACCTGGCCAGGCTGGATTTCTGTTCCCACCCCGCACCCCCTCCTGTCAGAGACCCGATGCTGTGCGTGAATTGCGTGATCATATACAATGGGCTCATTATTGTTAAAATTTTCATGCGGCCTAAAGAGTCTTTTTTTTTCCCCCCTACCTTTTAGCCTCTGGAACTAAGCAATGGAGAACATACCAGGAAACTTCCTCAGGGTGTTGTTTATGGTGTGGTGCGAAGATCAGATCAAAATCAGCAGAAAGAAATGGTGGTATATGGGTGGTCCACTAATCAGCTGAAAGAAGAAATGAATTACATCAAAGATGTGAGCTACTTATGGATTTTCTTTTTCTGGTCTACATTCCCTTTGTGGCCTGTGAGAGGGTGGAGTAGGAAGCCTTGATATGAATATAATAAGGCATTTTGAAAACAATTCTTATTGTTGTTTTGGATAGAAATCTTTCTACATATCTTCATGGTAATGTTTAATGTTAAAAGTACAGGTGTGCTAGGGATGGTGGCGCATACCTGTAATCCCAGTACTTGGGAGGCTGAAGCAGGAGGATAGCACATTTGAGGCCAGACTCAGCAACCTCCTGAGGTTCTCAGTAACTTAGTGAGATCCTTTTTCCAAGTAAAAAATAAAATAGAGCTGGGGTTATAGCTTGGAGGTAGAATGTCCCTGGGTTCAACCTCCAGTACCAAAATAAATAAATACAATAAAAATACAGGTATAATACTGTATCAAGGGATAGGCTGAACTTTTATGAGATTGTTGTTACTATAGGGATACTTAGAAAACCCATGCCTTCCTTTTTCCATGTATGGTATGGAGGCTCTTAAGTGCTTTTGCTTATTACATTGGACACACTGAAGATATACGTTTGAACAACTGTTTAAATGTGTATGTTTTTGGATACAAGCAAGAAAAAGGAATAGTACAGGACCGAGTCTGGAGGTAGGTAGACTCCAGACAGGCCATGACCAGGCTTGGGTTCTCCTCTGTTCCCACTGGCTTTTCTCTCCTTCATTAAACTTCAGGCTTAGGGAATCTTCTGGAAATAAGACAAGTGGCTTTGTTTTTTTTTTTTAATATGCCACTCATACTTTTTGAAGCCCCCCTTCCCCTTTTTAGACTTCTCCTTATATCTTATTGGCCAGGGTTGGTCACATGCCTGGTCCCAAACCAATTACTGGCAAGTAGAGTAGGAAGCCTTGGCAGGTTCAGACCAGTCAGCTGGGTTGAAAGGAATGCTGGGAAGTTGACCACAATAGATGTTGCCCAACCCAAGCCAATCAATACCATTTCTTTGTTTTTAGTGTTGAGTTTTTTTATCTTTTAAGTTACATATATATTATTTGAGAAAATTTAGGAAATATAAAAGTGTACAAAGAAAAAAAATCGACCAGTACAGTTGGGAACAATTTGGAGCATTTTCTTCTAATTTTTTATATCTAACTCCATTTCTTTTTGTCCCACTCAATGTCCCCCCAGACTGACCGATCCATCTGTTGTCCAAACTAGACTGTTACATCAGAGAGGAAATGAGCTGTTCTCGCGCCAGTGCTCCTCAAGCACTGACCTGTGGCTTGGAAAGTGCTTGTGAGAAGCAGCCGCAGCTCAGGGCTTGGAAGGTGCCCAGGAGCTCACAGACCCTGCTTCTAGGGCCAGCTCTGTCCTTGGCCTGTCATGTCACTTGCCTTCTTTGATTTCCATTTTCTCATGTATGGTTTGTGGGGCTGGGCTTTGACCCCGAAAGTCAAAACCTCCAGCTCTGTGAGCCTCATTATTTGGTAGGTTTGCAGATGGCATATAAAGCTATACTTACTGTCTTAGCTGCTGTATGAGTTTTTAAAAAGAACAGCATTCTTATTGAATTTAAAAAATAATAAATGCTTAGAAAATGTGAGGAAAAGCCAGATAGGCAACACACACACACACACACACACACACACACACACACACACACACACACATATACAGCCACCAGCCTCAAATTCCCAATTATTTTACCTCCTAAAGATTATATTATATGTATAAATACATCATATGTTATATATAATATAAATTTAAATATAAACATTATAAATAATAATATATGACAATATATTATGTATTAGCATATAATATATTAAATATAATTATATTATTATATGATATGTTATATATAATTATTATATATGATACATACATATATATATGTATATATACATATATGTATATATATTTGGTACTGTGGCTTGAACCCAGGGGCATTCTACCTCTGAGCTATATCCCCAGCCCTTTTTATTTTTTTTATTTTGAAACAGGATCTTACTAAGTTATTGAGGATCTTGCTAAGTTGTTGACGCTGGCTTCTAACCTGCAAACCTCCTGTCTCAGTCTCCCTAGTGCCGCAATTACAGGTATGCTTGGCCTAAAGACAATTTTTAACCATGCAGAGTATTCCATTCCTGACTGTTCATAATAGCTCAAACATTCTAAGCCTCCTCTATTTCTCTCAAGGAAATAATTAGACCTTTCTCATTTATTTGTTCCAAATAGCATGGTATTGCTTTAGAGGTAAACTGTCTAAGCAGAGTCCTGAGTAACAAATTGCCCAAAGACAGCAGGTTCAGGCTGATACTTAGCTGTGGATGGCACATGTCAAAGATGTAGGGCTGATTCTAGCCTGGAATTGCCAACCTCCACTGTAATCTGCGACTTAAAGTTAATTCCCAGGTCTTCTTTAGCTGACTTCAAATCTGTCACTAGCCTGGCCATTGCTATATGTGTTGATGGGCTTGTCATCTCCCTGGTGAGTGCCTCTCTGGCCCTGTCTGCTTTCTGCAGTGTTCTCCAAGTGAAAGTGACACCCAGCTCAAGATCCCACCCTCTTCCTGTTGGTGACAGCACAAGAGCCAGCACAGGGCCACAGGTGATAGTCATTCCATCTGCCCACAATGAAAAACCATGCTTCTCACCACATTTTCCTGAAATAATTGTAGTTAATAGCAAGAAAGTAGGCACCATTTCATGTGGGGAAGGCTTGGGATCTTGACCCCTTTCTGCCCCTAAATCTCTACCCACATCCAGTCTAATGAAAAACAGTGTGCTTGCTATGCAAGCATACCTTCAAGCAAACTATTGGACAGTCTCCCAATACTGTCCCTAAGCACATGAGTTCTAACCAAAACTTCTGCCCCTAAGCCCTTCTAAGATAGATATTCTGGAGTGAACCTGAAGGAAGCTCCTGAGACTCCCTGGCCTGTTTGAGGATTTCTGAGCACCTTGTCCATCTAGGGGCACTGAAAGACAGAAGGAAACAGGGTCCATTTTTAAGGTTTAATGTTTTGTTTTAAAAAAATTTAAGGCCCATGTACTCTTTTGACAGTTACTACAAAGAACCTGGAACACTGTATGAATAGGTACTTGGGAATCGCCTGTGCTTCCTGGACTATTGGCAATTATTGAGGAACCTACCTTTGAATTTATAGAGCCTCCAGGACTCATATTTTCCTTTCTCACATCAAAGATTGCTTTTTAGCAATCATAGAAAAGATGGGGAAAATTAGAGGTCACTGTTTGCTCTTGAGGGTTTTTTCATTTGGTCCTCTTAGCTGTGGTTTATAGAGTTAACTGTTTAAAAAACTTTCTACTGGTAAAAATGTGTGCTGGGAAAATGGGTAACTCATATCTAAGTGTAGTTTGAAGGTGATAGGTGAATTCCAACAAACCCATTTTTCCTTTAGTTTATTATCCAGATACTTAATATTTATTAATTACTATAGTTATATATAGTTATAATATGTATAATTATTGTTATTGAATAATCCCTCAGTTTCTTACTAGGTTTCAGGGATGATCTTCTTTCTTAATTAAGTAAATGTTCTGTTTTTGAGATTGTTTCTGTGTGTGGGGCTCTTGTCTCATTATAATGTGTTGGACATCTTGCATGAAAATGTTGTAACTTGGTCTCTAATTAGCATTTTTGTTGGCCGCAGGTCAGAGCCACTTTGGAAAAAGTAAGGAAGCGGATGTATGGCGACTATGATGAAATGAGGCAAAAGATTCGACAGCTTACTCAGGAACTGTCAGTAAGTTAAGATCTCAGTGGCTTGGTGGAATGGAGGGTGGCAGAGCTTGGAACTTCCTCTCAGTGACTGGTCCCTGAAAATATTTGAGTATACAATTTTCTTTATGACTGGAACTATGTTTTTAATGAACTGAGAGAATTTTACCACAGATTGGACTTCATTATCTGAAGGAAAAGTTTTGTGGCAAGGATAATCTTCATTATATTTGAAGAATTCCCACCAAAGTCTATTCCTAAGAATTTATTCTGTTGATAAACTCTCATATATGTGAAGTGACCTCTGGATGAACTTATTTATGCATCATTGTTTGTAAAAGTAAGATGATTTGAAACCCAAATGTCCATCAAGAAGAGGAAAGTAAAGCCAGGCTTGGTGGCACATGCTTATTATCCCAGTACTTGGGAGGCTGAGAAAGGAGGATCACGGTTCGAGGATGGCCTCAACCTAATGAGACCTGTTTCAAACTAAACATACGAAAATAGGGCTAGGGGTATAACTTGGAGGTAGAATGCCCCTGGACTAAATCCCCAATACCACACACACACACACACACACACACACACACACACACACACACACACCAAAAAATAAATAAATAAATAAAATAAAGGAAAGTAGATTATATTATCTGCCTCTAACAGAAAAAATAGTTCGTTTGTTTGTGGTACTGAACATTGAACCCAGGGGCATTCTACCTCTGAGCTACACCCCCAGCTCTGTTTTATTTTTACTTTGAAACAGGGTCTTTAGGTTGATGAGAGTCTCACTACTTGCCGAGGCTATCCTCGAACCTGCAATCTTCCTGTCTCAGCCTCCCATGTACTGGTATTACAGATGTGCACTTGGCAAACATAGTTTATTAAAAAAGAAAAAAAAAGCCAAGTACGTAAGCTGTTTAAAAAGAGATGGGGGGCTGGGATGTTGCTCAGTGGCAAAGCGCTGAGCAACACGTCTTTTGGCACTGGATTCGATCCCCAGTGCCAAAAGACAAAAGAAAAGATCAAAAAAGAAAAGAGAGAGAGAGAGGGAAAAATTTCAAAGATATAGGGTAGATGAATAAAAACAAGATGTAGGAAAATCTGTATAGTTTGCTACCATTTGTATAAAAGAGGATGAGAAAATAAATAAATATGTCAGGTTTTTTTTGTGAATGCACAGAAGTGAGTAAAAGAGGTGATGTAAAGCAATTACTAGCAGCAGCTGCTTTTGGGGACAGAAGTGGGCAGGGTCACAATCTGGCTAGCAGATGTGCCAGATGTGGAAGAAACACATAGGAGATTTTAGTGTGTGCCTTTTATGCTTCTTAAGCATTTGCAATATGTGAGTGTATTATCTACTCAAACTTTTAAGAAGATAAGCTTCCTCTAGTTTGTCTAGCTAATGCTTATGGGATTTAAAAGATATATTTGTTATTAATAATCCCAAAGATAAGAGTCTGTGTATATATGACATACCTTCTGTAAGAGTCAGCATCTGCAGGGAGGAGGGCAGGTACCACAGCCTTGCCTGAGAGTTCAGTTTATGGCCGGGCTGTGGGATCATCTGTTTGTGTAGGGCTTTGGCCTTGTTTTAGGGGTGGTGGTATGTAAACACACCCACACAACCTGTTCTCACTAGCACGTAGGAGATGTGTGACACTTACTTATGGAAATTCACTTTGCCCTCCTCTGATGGACACTAATTTGAATTTGCAGTAGGAGTAAGAACAAAACCGCCCATTGATTTCCATAACCATCTCCTGCACATCCCCATTTTTTTTTACACCAGAACTGTCCCAGGAACCTGGTCTTTCTGCCCACACTGTCTTCCTTCTTCAGACCACGCCCACAGACTGCAGATTAGGATTACTAAATTACTGCCATATAAACATGCCCTGAACAAGAACATGTGACGTACTCCTGGTCCTGGCCTCCTGTTGCAACTCTCTGGCACCCCAAGGATGCAACTGCTGCTCTGCCGTGCCAGGCTGTTGTCTATGCACCCCCCCCCCCCACAGATCACACAAGGCCCACCCCTGAGAACACCTGCACCTAGTCCTGCCGCCTCCCTGCATCTCTGTACCCAGCCCTTGTTGAGGTCTAACTCAAGACTGGCCTCTGATGAAACTTAACTCAAGCTTGCTAAACACACACACACACACACACACACACACACACACACACACACACACACTACAGCAGCAACAAAACAACCCTTGAGAATTAGGTGAGACCAAAGTATATTCAGGGGCAAGATAGCAGAAGTCTTTCCAACAGGGTGCTCATACTAGCTGTGTCACTTCTGGGCTGACTGTGAGCAGGTCACTTACCCCTTGCCCCCAACCCCCACCTCCATTCTGTTTCTCCCCTATAAAGGGTGATGTTCTGACTCCTGCAAGCTGTGGTGAAGCCTCTGTGAGGCTTCATGGGTGAACTGCGAATATTTCCAGAGGAAAGGGAGTCTTGCCTTTCTATTCTCCAGGTCATTCAGATGTGGACTTTTAATCTGAAGCTTCACTGTAGATATTGTTGAAACGGATGTGGCTGAAGATTGCTGTAGGTGTGTGTGGACTGCTTTTGAGTGACTGTCTCCTCCATCTGTCCAGGTTTCCCAAGCTCAGCAGGATTATCTAGAGAATCACATCCAAACTCAGTCATCCGCCCTGGATAGTTTCGATGCCATGAACTCGGCCTTGGTGATGGATTCCATTGGCCTGCAGGTATTCTTCTGCTCCCTGCTAGTAGATGGATCACTTCTGTTACAGGGCAGCCAGGCTGAACCAGAAGTGGGTCCTATTTCTTTGTAGTAAAGTCACAGAATGTCCTGAACCTTTTATTCAGAGTCCCTTAATCATAGGCAGAGCAAAGACTGTGCCAGTAAGATGGTGAAGCAAGTCGAAGGAAATGTTTCCAAGCTGAGACCCCAAACTTTTGTTCTGCCCTCATCAAAATGGGGATTCAGATTCAGTTCAGCGCTAGAGATGTCACTTGCTCCACCAGACACCCAAGTGATCTTCAGTGTGTGGGCTGAACACCACACCTCAGCTGGCTTCTCCTGTACCTCTGGGACTTCCGCCCCCAGCCACTTCTTAACTTTCAGGACAAGTCGCTCTCAGAAATTATTTTTATTAGAAGATATTCAAAACAAAGTATTGCATTCACTTGAAATAGTTTCCCTTGGCCTTACTTTCTGAATTTATTTGGCTCTTACGTTCCTTTTAAAAGTTCTACAAAGTATTTCAAATCCTTTCTGGTCCTCTATAAATTACTTGGTGAATAAGCAAGAGATTCTCCTGTGGGCTTTTCCACTTCCCCTGGGGCCTGGTAACCTCAGTCGCAGTTGGTGTGGCAGGGTGACAATAGTGCTCGGCCACTGTCCAGCAGTGGGCCCAGGGGTCTCATCTTTGGGTTTGTCTGGGACACCCATTTCTGGTGGGGCCTCTGAGCCCCACTCTTTTCCTGGCTTTCTTTTGTGCAGGCCAGTTTTCCTCTGGCCTCAGGCCTAGCCCCACTCTGGCTTTGGTTTATCCAGGAGTCTTTGTTTTCCCATCCCTCCCCAACAAGGGGCTTGCCAACGGTCCTTTTCTTCCTTCCTGGATGCTATCTCACCCAGCCCACCAAGAAGGGCCTTCCTTACCTGAGTTCAGACTACATTTAAAAAAATTTTTTTTTTTAATTTTTTGGTACTAGGGATTGAACCCAGGGGCATACTACCTCTGAGCTACACTCCCACCTCTGTTTTATTTTTTAATTCGGAAAACAGGGCCTTACGAAGTTTCTGAGGGCTTTGCTAAATTGTTGAGACTGGCCTTAAACCTGAGATCCTCCTGTCTCAGCCTCCCAAGTACTGGGATTACAAGCATGCAGCACTGTGCCCAGCTTTGGTGTCTATACTTTGTCCCTGGTTTTCCTACCAGAATAATTTTTTTTTCAAATTTTCTGAGTTGTCATCTGACAGACTATCCAGGCATTTACCACAGAGATAAGCTGTTAGAACAGAGGCAGCCATAAACCAGGGGTCTGATTGATTCCTAATCTAATTATTGTCCAGTTTCTTAATTCTAGCATCCAGAGGAGTTTTATAACTAAAATGTTAAAACATTTGTTAGTGACTGATTTATGCAAGATCTTAGCTTCTTCTGTCCCTTCTACTCAAATTTCTTCTTCCTCCTCTTCCTCCTCCTCCTCTTCCTCTTCCTCCTCTTACTATTATTATTGTTGTTATTATTATTATTATTATTATTATTATTTATTATTTTCTTTTCATACTGGGTATTGAACTCAGGGGCATTCTACCTCTGCGTTGTACCCTAACCCTTTTTTTTTTTTATTTTGAAATAGGATCTTACTAAGTTGCTGAGGGTCTTACTTAGTTACTGAGGCTGGCTTCAAACCTGTGATCCTTCTCTCTCAGCCTCCCAAGTCCTGGGATCACAAGCATGTACCACTACTCCCAGTAACATTCATTATTATTGACAGGATGACCAGACTCTTTGGTTGACTCATAGACCATGAGTGCTAGAAAGAGTGTAGAGAGGATCCCCAGCCCTTTTGTTTTATGGATGAACTGAGACCAACAGAGAAAGATGATATGAACAAGGTGTTTAGCTAGTGGGAGGGCCAGAATTAGAAGAATCCTAGTCTCTTGGTGTGGACTGTGAGTTTTTATGTGTACACAAGAGTAGAAGACTATTATCTGTGGAGTCAAAAGAGCTTGGACAATGAAATTGGCGAGGTACTTTCTAAAGCCCTTTGAAACCCACATCTTCTGTGATTCCATGCTTCCAAATGGCCTCAGTACTTCCTTTAAAACCTAATTATGTCCATCAGCAATTTTTTTCTTGGAAAAAAGTAGGATTAGGAGTGAGGGGCTTATTACTGTCCAGAGTAGAGGCTGAGGGACTGGGTATACTTCACAGGCTGATCATCTGGCCATCTTGGCAGGAAGAAGGAAAAGAAATAACAGCTTCTTTTTTTTTTTTAAAGAAAAAGTGGGGCTACTTTCATTCTATAAACTCAGTTTTCCATTCTACAAATGTCTTATTTTGTTTTCTGATTTCATTGTGGGAATATAGAGAATATAGGGGAAAAACAAAGAAGAAAATAAATATTTATAAGTATATCACATGGTGAAAACCATTATTTCAATTTGGATTTATTATTATTATTATTATTATTATTATTATTATTATTATTATTATTATTAATTTGTGGTACTGGGAATTGAACCAAGGGACATTCTACCTCCAAGCTACACCCCCAGCTCTATTTTTATTTTTATTTTGAAACAGGATCTCACTAGATTGAGAGTCTCACTACTTGCTGAGGCTGTCTTTGAACCTGCAATCTTCCTGTCTCAGCCTCCCAAGAACTGGGATTACAGGTGTGCGCCACTATGCCTGGCTGGATTTATTATTTGATTGTACTATACTTAACTCTTTTCAACCTGTTTCTTTTTTTTCTCATGGGAAATGATGCATTAGGAACAGTTTTCCTCGCAGAGACTCCATTTTAACCCATTTCCACCCATCCCAGGCAGTGGCAAGGAGCGTTGGCAACAGCTGTGGGCCATGGGGAAGACGCTGGCCAGCCAGCTCTCAGGGTGGGGGCCCCTGGACACCGTGGGAAGCCCTTAGTACCAGGGTGGCTTGATAAAGGGATGTCCTAGTGCTTGGCTCTTGCCATGTTTTCTCACACCACTAGATCTGGTTTTGTTTTTATTTTCATTCAACTAGAGAACCCTGGTGGATGTTACTTTGGAAAACAGCAACATTAAGGATCAAATTAGGAATTTGCAGCAGACGTATGAAGCATCCATGGACAAGCTACGGGAAAAGCAAAGGCAGTTAGAGGTGGCTCAGGTTGAAAACCAGCTGTTGAAATTAAAGGTAAAGCACACAAACCTAGCTTTCCCATTCACCTTTCTCTTCTCTCTCCCCCATCTTCAACTCTTCCATTTTCTTTTCTCCATTCTCTTTTTCATTAGAGTTTTCTTAGCCTTTGTGACCAATTGCACAGAGTGTGGCTTGTACTAAAAAGGTTTGTTGCAAGCAGATGAGATTACACACCTGTAAGCTCAGTATTTGGGAAGCTGAGACAGAAGGATCACAGATTCAAGGTTAGCATGTAGTAACCTAGTGAGACCCTGTTTTCAAAGAAAAAAAAATAAAGGAGAGGCGTAGTAGCACATGCCTGTAATCCCAGTACTTGGGAGGCAGGGACAGGAGGATCATAAGTTTGAGACCAGCCTCTGCAATTTAGCGAGACTCTCAAGAACCTAGCAAGACCCTGTTTCCAAATAAAAATAATAATTCCAAAAAAGGGGGACTGGGAGTGTTGATCAGAGGTAGAATGATTCTAGGTTCAATCCCCAGTACCACAAAATGCAGTCAGTCAATGAAAAGGGATGTGGTTATAGCTCAAAGGTAGATTGTCTCTGAATTCAGTGTCTAGTACCACAAAAAATAAAAATAAAAGTCAGTGCTGAAAATGTCTGAAATTACTAAATCAAGTTTTTTCCTAAGCATAGGAGCTTCATCCACCCACCTATTCCACAAATACTTACTGAGTGCTGCCATATATGTCTGTCCTGGGCATTCCTGCTTGCTCTGGGGTGATAATTCATTGAATATCAGAAGATATCATTTGCCAGCTGGCTAATATCACAGTTCATGCCTCTAAGTCCACCCTACAGTGGCCTATTTTAGAGACTTACACTTGTTTTTATCCTGACCAGTGGAATTTAAGAGGTTTTCCCCCCATTCCTCCTCTTATTTTACCTCCAAATTATAAATAAACAAATATATATATATTTGTATATACATATATATGTGTATATATATATGTATATATATATCACCAGTTACAAGGACTGAGGATATTCCTCAGGACCTGGACGTGGAGTGAACGGGCCCTGAGGACAGAGTGATTTCCGCAGTGTGTGTGCCCTTGAACGCAGAGCAGGGTGCATCAGGCTCTCAGCTAATGATAACCTCTGCTCTGCTCAGAAATTTCCATTCCATGGCTTCCTGGTGTCAACACTTGTGATGAGAAGGGAGAATTAAAGGGTGAGATGTGTCACATCTTGGGAGTAAACACCACTTAAGCTGTTGAGGTTGGAGGACACCTCCCTCATCCAGAGGTGGAGCAAGCAGCAGACTCAGCTCTCTAAATCAGGGATCCCCCAGATGGAGAAAACCTCTCGCAGCATGGAGTCAATGGCCCAGAGCCCACCTGTGAGGACATGGCCAGGCAGACAAGAGACACCAGCCCTGCCAGCCTTGGCCGTTCTCATCTCCCAAGCTCCCATGTGGGCTGCTAGAGGTGCCCAGTTAGTGTCTCCTCTAGGTGGGAATTGTTCCCAAATGAAACGTTGGTGGGGAGGGGATGAGTTCCCATTTCTTATTTGAGCCTGAGGTCTAACCTACCTTTTCAAAAATTCACACACGTGAAGCACATTCGCCTGGATCACCCTGAGTTAAATGAGTGTACAGTGCCACTTTTCAACTGTCTGCTCTGCTCACCCCTCTTCCTCCTCCTTTCCCTCCACTGAGGACCCTGGATGATGGACTTGCAGATGCTGTAGTTCTGAAATGAGTCTCTTTGCAGGTGGAATCGTCCCAAGAGGCCAATGCTGAGGTGATGAGAGAGATGACCAAGAAACTGTACAGCCAGTATGAAGAAAAACTGCAGGAGGAGCAGCGGAAGCACAGTGCAGAGAAGGAAGCTCTCCTGGTGCGTGGTGTGTGCCCCTGCAGGAGTACACGACTTGTCGTGAGGGGTAGCTGCAGGGGTTCTGAGCAGGAGTCGCTGGGCTTCAAGGAGTGTGAGGAATGAAGGGATTTATTCATCTGCTCATTCACTCCCCTTCCTGCCTTCCTTTATCCCCTTCCTTGTCCAGAACAGTCCCCAGTCTCTGTCTCTATAGATACACACCTTCTTCAGCTAATCAACTATTTGGCAGCATCTCCTCTCTGCCTGACATTTCCTGCTTCCCCATCCTGGATTCTACCAAAACTCCCTAAAAGCCTGTAAGTGCCACCTCTTCATGCCTGACGTCTGTGCCCTTCATACATCTAGAAGTGTCCTCTGCCTTGGGAAGGTGCTCTTTCTGCTCTCTGCTATGGAGTTCTGTTACACTTGTCATAGAGTTGGGCTGTATGTCCCATATCTGGCGTCTCTAGGAAAGCACAAGCTCTCTGCTGGCAGGGACTCCATGTCTGCCTGATTGCCTGATCTGTGTCCTTAGAGGCTTAATAAATGTGCTGAATAGTTGTGAATAATTGACTGTTTCTCTCTCTTTTTTTTTTTTGAGTAAGTTGGCGCTTGACAGTATGGGAGAAAGATCTGGGTTTTTTGCATTTCATTCCAGATTGGGCCCCAATTCCCCGTAGACTCTTGGCAAATACAGGGACACTTTGAGCATCTGCTCAATGTTACTTAAATCTTCATAGTCTCTTTTTACCTCTTTTGGACATAAGATTTTCAGGGGAAAAGGAAAAATAGTGCTTAGGCCCATTAAAAAGCTACCAGATGTGTTTTTCTGCAGAGGTAAGAACCAGTCGTGGAAGTTGAGTTCATCCTCTATGAGACACTGTCAGATCCTGAGGTCACACTTCTAAAGGGAAATGGTGACTTAGCAAGGCCAGCGCTCTTGAGACCTGGTGAGTAGCCTGGGTTCACCAGGCCTGTACTGAAGACAGTATGTTTCTTTTGTAGGAAGAAACCAATAGCTTCCTGAAGGAGATTGAAGAAGCCAATAAAAAGATGCATGCTGCAGAAATCAGCCTGGAGGAGAAAGACCAGAGGATTGGGGAGCTGGACAGGCTCATTGAGCGTATGGAAAAGGTGCCAGACACAGCCTAGCCCGTTGTGCACTCACCCAGCCTCCTTTGTGTTTTCATGGTCCTGCTGCAGGCCTGTCTGAAAATACAGAAGCCTTCGACACTGATTCCCCTCAGCCCCCCCCCCAATCCCGCCTCCCAGTTTTCTACTTCAAAACCAAAGCTAAAATAGAATATGAAGAAGTCCAACAGAGTTCTGATTTTTCCCATAGTAACTATTTTGATGCTTTGAAACTATTACATATGAAATTCTTTACAGAAATTATTTTTTTCAGCATCTCACTTTGCTGATGCCCTGGGTGTGCAATGCATTTTGTCTGTTGAGTAATCTAGCCCCATTTGGGTGTTCCATCAACACTCCAGCGTTGGTGTTTCTAGGGCATGTGTCTAGGGCATGTGACATGCTGGCTGTTGAGTGGGGGTGGCGAACCTCAGAGAGAGAGGAGCTCAGCTGAGGTCATAAAGCCAATCTAGAGAAGGGAGAGAGGCAAAGCAGGAAGTGACAGAGGGAAGAGGGGCAGAAGAGAGGAGGGAGGACAGGAAGGAAGGGAAGAGAGAGAAAGAATAGGTGACATTTAGCACCTGACCTCTGGGGAGGGCCCAGGAGTTTAAGTCCAAAGCTCTGGCTGGTTTCTGGAAACAGCTCTCTAATTGCATATCCAGTTGCAGATGGAGGGGACCTATCAGTACTGGAACAGTATTAGCACAGTGTAACTCACTCCGTGGGCAGAAGCTATCCAGACTGATAATGGAGGCTGCAGAATGACAGTTGAACAAGGTCACAGGCTGGGCTTCGTCACTCTAAGAGAGGTCTTCTTGCTGCCCTCCTGATGTCTGCAGCATAGCCTCTGCACTCCTGACAAAGTGGGTTCTAACAAGAGTGGGAACTGCATTAAACTCAGTGCTGTGGAGCTTCTGGGTTCACCCAGGGCTCCATTTTAGCTAAAATGCTCTTGTTTGGGAGTTGCAGTCTCATCTGTACCCCTGGGGGAACAGTATCCCACCTTTTGTTGATGCATAGCTGGTTTGCTCGTTTAGGACAGACATCTGTATTGACTGGAGGTGGTGGTAGTGAAAGCCAGGCAACTGGAACTTTCTAGAACCTGGGTGAGCTTCGCCTACATTACCATTCTCCTACAAAGCAGAAGACAAGCAAGGCGAGCAGGCAGCATGGGGGACGTGTCTTGGGAAGTGAAGCATCTTCCAGAAAGACTGTATGTGAGTGGTAAAAACAGAGGGTTTAGAATCAGACAAACGCAAGGTTTGGATCTTGCTTCTCACTTTGGTTATGATCAGTTATTTCACTTTTCCAAACCCAGTTTATTCATCTGTAAAATGCTGATCATAGTAGTTCTCATTATGAGGGCTTGGTGAGATGTAAAGGAGAAAAATCTATGCCAAGTGCTAATTACGCATGGTACCTGGCAAGCGGGAAAGGGCTCGATAATTCATGGCCCTGACTTTTACTCTATTACAAGTTTGCCTAAGTGCCGGCCCCTGCAGTAAGCTTTTTCCTAGCTGGACCCATTTTAT
This sequence comes from Graphiurus murinus, assembly GCA_004027655.1. Classification (NCBI taxonomy): domain Eukaryota; kingdom Metazoa; phylum Chordata; class Mammalia; order Rodentia; family Gliridae; genus Graphiurus; species Graphiurus murinus. The sequence goes on from PVLC010000874.1 coordinate 141,626, forward strand.
AGCTGATCTTCTTTGTATCCTTGGGATTCTGCAAGTCCTTAGTTTGTCCCAACTGACTTCCACAAGCAGCCCTTACGTGAGGTGAACGGGAAGTGGTGAGGCTAGGCAGGGCGAGGTTGGGGAGGGCAAGGCCGGCCTTCCTTGCCAACACGTAGGTAGAAGGTTTCTCAAATCCTCTTGGCTTTTTCTTTAGGCATTAAAATTTTATTGTCCTTTCTCTAAATCTTCCTGTTCATCTAGGCTACAGAAGTGCTTCCTTTATTTAGCTAAGATTAAATATACCCATTTATACCATTTCTCCTTCAGAGATAAATCTTTGAGAGCAGGAATCTGGCCAGATCTCTGTCCCATTCCATGTGAACAGTATGTTCACAGGCAGGAACTGAGCTCTCAATTTTGGAGTTTTCTCAAAGGCAAACCACTTGCCTGTTTTTTTTTTTTTTTTTTTTTTTTTTTAAACCGGGGATTGAACAGAGGGGCATTCTACCTCCAAGTCATACCTCCCACCCCTTTTTATTTTTTATTTTGAAACAGGGTCTCACTAAGTTGCTGAGGCTGGCCTTGATCCTGCAATTTTCCTGTCTCAGCCTCCCAAGTACTGGGATTACGGGTGTGCATCACCATGTTCAGCTAACCATATGCTTTTCAGTGACTTCTCTTGGTTTACACATTCTCTTACTGAGCATAGTATTGGAAGCACCTTTGTTTCTATTTATTTATTTATTTTTGCTGCACTAGAGATGGAACCCAGGGGCATTCTACCTCTGAGCTACATCCCCAGTCTTATTTTTTATTCTTTATTTTGAAACAAGGTCTCTCTAAGTTGCAGAGGGCCTCACTAAGTAGCTGAGGCTGGCTGTAAACCTGTATCCTCCTGTCTCAGCCTACCAAGTTCTGGGATTACAAGCGTACACCACCACACCCGGCCTGGAAGCACCTTTGTTTCTAGTCAGTGAAAATCTTCTAAGACATGTGCTCTTCCAAAGCTTTCTCGGGAATATATTTTACATCCTGACCCAGGCAATGGTTTTAAAAGTGTATACAATGGGAAAAATTCATTCTGTGGTGTATACTGAAGATTTGTGGTACCTCCATGTTTTAAAAATAGAATTTTAACCATGTGCTATAGTTAGGTCTTGCCCTATTTTATGGCATGCTTTTTGGGGTCTGGGGGTTTACCCACTTATAAAAGGTCTGTCACTCTTATTTTAGGGCTAATGGCATTATATAGAGGGGAGACATTCTATCTGGGCCAGACCATAAAGGATGCGCATCTGCTGTAGAGATTTAAAAATGATACCAAACTCTAATAAAAGTTGGTCTTCCAGATGTGCTGGCAATGTGATGCTCTTCCTGGCTGGGGGACATATGTCCCCTTGCTCCCTCTGCTTAAAGCTTCAGAAGTAGTGGGAGGTAAATTTTCAAGTTTGTTCTGAATAGTTTTGTGGAAAAGAATTTTGGAATCTATATTATTGGTAGGAGTTTGTTGAGGAGAGTTTCTGAGTATAAAGCTGAGCACGATAGTTCTCAGAAGAGGTCTGAAGGGAAAATACTCTCCCCCCACTTAGCAGGACTTGATAACATCCATTTTAAGGATATTTATTTCGCCAACATCAATAATCTATTTCTAGTGAAATTTCACTGATGATGGGCACCATGCTTTTATTAACGTTTTGCTATTTTCTCTAAAGAAGTAAGTGTCCAAGTTTTTACTCTTTTGGGTAAGCTTTTAAATTTACATTTATACTGTGAAGGGTATGAGGTCCAGAGCTTGACACACGTATGTTTCTTATTACTGCTGCAACAAATTATCTCAGTGCCTTGAAACAACACTCATTTATTCTTTTTCAGTTCTGGAAATGAGAAGTCCTCAAATCAGAATGTTGGCAGGGCAGGATTCCTTTTGGAAGCTCTAGAGGGAATCCATTTCTTTGCCTTTTCTAATTTGTGGGGACTGCCTGTAATCCTTGGTTTGTGGCCCCTTCAGCTTCAGAGCCAGCACCCAGCACCGTAGTATCTTCCAGCTTCTCTCTCTGATTCTAACTTGATTGCCTCCTTCTAATAAGGGCCCAACTGGATAATCCAGGATCATCTCCCTATCTTAAAATTGTCAATTTAACCACATATGAAAAGTTCCCTTTTCTGATTTCAGGGATTAGGGTGTGGACATTTTGGGGGACCATTTTTTTGACCACAATACATTTTTTAAAAGTGACCACACCTGTGTAAACACCACCAGGTTAGTATATAGGACATTATCAGAATTCCAGAGGTTTCTTGATGATTTAGAAAACAATCAAGACTTTTACAATGCCATTGACTTAGAACATTGATTATCATTATTTAGAACTAGAAATTTTCTTTAGACATCTGAGCCTGGGTTGATGGGATGCTTTTAAAAAATTCTCAAATGTGAGCTGGGCGTGGTGGTGCACGCTTGTAATCCCAGCATTTGGGAGGCTGAGGTCGGAGGATCCAGGTTCGCAGCCAGCCTCAGCTGCTTAGTGAGGCACTCCACAACTTAGTGAGACCCAGTTTCAAAATAAAGAATAAAAAATAGGTCTGGGGGTGTAGCTCGAAGGTAGAACACCCCTGAGTTCAATCCCCAGTACCGCAAAAAAAAAAAAAAAAAAAAAAAAAAATCTCAAATGTGGTTGTATCTAGTGTATTTGTCTCTAAATCTTTAAATAAAATTACAAATGCACACCAGCAGATTTGGCACTTTTGAACTTGGTTTGGACTCTGGAAGAGTGGGTATGTAAAACCCAGGGGTGTTATACAGACCTGGACTCACTAGAGCTGGAATTACTTGATACATATCCTCTGCATAGCCTGGAATCCACTGATTGCAGTATTTGTTTTAGGAACGGCATCAACTGCAACTTCAACTCCTGGACCATGAAACTGAAATGTCAGGGGAAATCACTGATTCTGACAAGGAAAGGTAAGAAGAGGTGTCTTTTGTTACACAGAAGATTTAGAAGGTGGGCATGCTCTGTGTTTTGGAGGGGCTCATTCCACCCCTGCATTTTCCTATATGTGACCATAACTTATTACAGATTTGTATAAGTGTGTGGCATTGGGCTGAGAGCCTCCAGTGTGGGGCAGCTTCCTCTGGGAGTTTGCAGCCACAGCTCACTGCTCATAGCTAGTTGTTAGTGCAGTAGAACGCATCAAAGATGTTGCAAGGGCAAAAGTTCAGTCTGTAAGTGTTCTCCATAATCTCAAGTGCCACAGGATGCACCTTGTGGATGAGAAAGCTCATGAGCTGTGACTAATACCATTTGTCCTGAAAATTAATTTAAAATGCTTCTGTTTTTTCCAAACCCTTGCATTGTTGTTTGGCCTTGAGCATGTAAAACCCTGGATAGAAAATACGGGATTCCTAAGACAGAGAAGTCATTGGACATGGCAGTGTATACTCTAATCCCAGTACCAATAATCCCAGTACTTGGGAAGCTGATACAGGAGGATCACAGGTTCAAGGTCGGCTTCAACAATTTAGCAAGACCCTCAGTAACCTGGTGAGACCTTGTTTCAAAAAATAAAAAATAAAAAGGACTGGGGATGTAGCTCTGAGGTAGAATACCCCTGGGTTCAATTCCCAGTAAGACACACACACACACACACACATACACACACACACACACACACACACACACACACACACACACACACACACACGAATAGGCCCCACATGGCTCTTCAGTGAAGGAAAATGAGGCTGGGCTGATTAGCTGTGGAATGGGAATTCCATGTTAAAGGGGGACAGGGTGATGCTGTTGGTGGCATTGCCCATCTCATTGTGTCACATTGTACATACAGGATTGATCCTACTTCCTGCCACAGTAAATGCTGAAAAAAATGCCAGTTTTCCTTTCTCTTTGCAACATTAGTTCTCAGTGCTATAGGAGGCTTTTTTAGTTTTTACCATAGTGCTGAGGAGGGCTCTGGCAGAGCTGGGAGGTGGTGCCTAGACCACAGAACCCTCCCTCCAGTTGACCCTTCCTCTACTCTGGTGGGCCGCAGAACTACCCATCTACTGGCATCTATGGTTTATTTGAACCAAGCAAAGTCAGAGAATATTCTGTGCTGTTTTTAAATAAAAGTATGAAACATTTGGTGACATATCGTCTGTACAGCCTGGAATCCAGTGATAGCAGTATCTGTCACTCTGCTTTGATGCACAGGTGCACAGGTCTTTCAACATGTTCCTCATTCATTCAAAAATAAATGAGGCATATCATTCCAGACTTTCCAGGACTTTGCCACTTGATTTCACATATATTGTTGTGTTGCTAGACTTCTTTTCTGGTCTCCTACTCAATGCAACCAACTGGATGTTCTAATCTTATTAACTCCAAAGAGAGAAGGGATTATCCTATCATATCTGAAAGTAGACAAAAAAAATTCTTTCTCCGTACCTGGAAGGTGTAGTAATTGCCCTGATACTGGTTAAAACTTGAGAGTGGGAACTTGGAAGAGTCCTGTAGGGTAGGATAGTTGATGTGTAGTCACTTAGGGTGCACACTGTAAGAGGAGTGCATCTTGGAGTTTCGTTTCATGTTGTTGGCAATGTTTCTACAGAGCTGTGGTGTGTATGCATTGGTTTGGAACTCAATTGCTTTGTCTTCCCTGTGTGTCAGGTATCAGCAGCTGGAGGAGGCATCAGCCAACCTCCGTGAGCGCATCAGGCACCTGGATGACATGGTGCATTGCCAGCAGAAGAAAGTCAAGCAGATGGTTGAGGAGGTAAGCACTGGTGCAAGGCCTCAGGCCCAGAATTGCTTCCTGTGGTGGGAAACTCCAGCCTCAGAACAGCCTGACTCTCAGCTGTTTGCTATGTCTCACAAGTGAACTTGCCTCAACCACTGCCGTCCTGGCCCTAAGGGGGGTTTCTTCATATGGCTGGTGTGGATTGATGAGTATCTCTGTAAAGGAGGCCTTTCTCCAAACCAAGCATTACAACTGAATAAGCTGGGAGGTCCAAACTTTGAGGTGCCACTCTCAAAGTGATGCCATGTGTGGTGCCTAGGGCTTAGGGACGGCAGGCTGGGAGGAGCGAGACGGCCGTGAGCCCAGGGCTCTGCGTGCCTCTAGACCTGCCCGCCTCTACCCCCAGTTACCGTCGTTGTTCTTTCTCCTTCTCCAGGTGCATCTTTCTCTTCTGCCTCTCACATTCCTTTCCTTTTCTCCCCTCTTTGCTCTCTCCTTCCCCATTCTCATCTCTCACTCCCGTTTCTTCTTCATCCCTTCTCTTTTCCGCCATTCTTTCTCTCCTTGACTGTCTCTGAACATGAAAAGAAGTCACATATTTATTCCACTAGGGATAGTTTACTGTTCTATTTTTTTCTAAATGTAAAAAGCAGGTAAGTCAAACACTTTCCCTAACAGGAAAAATAAATTCTTTAGACTTGCATTGGCATCTTCCTTCTCTCCTCCCCGCCTTCTGCTGATGCTCAGTAGAAGAGAGTTCATGCTGTGGTAACAGGCAGTCACATATTACTGTGGTTTTTTTTTTTTTTTTTTCCATGCTTGATTAAAAATCCCCATAGAAAAATCTGATAGGTAAAGAACAGTTAGCACTAATGGGGTTATATGAGTTACCTTGTGTGTGGGGGGGTCTAATTCTCTAAATTGCAAAGAAAAAAAAGTTGTCAATTTAATTAAACATTCAGCTGGCAGTGAAAAACTGAAGAATATTTCCCTTATACTAAGCACCACTCTAAAATATCTATTTTATTAATGAATTATTAAAATCAAAAGTATGTCTACTTCTAATAACTCATACATAAGACAGATGAAAGATTCAAAGTATATTTATTTTATTAATCCATAAAATGTTGGGGATATTAGTGTTGCAAGGTTAAAGTCAGGGAATTGCAGTGGTGAGAAAGACACTTTTTTGGGGGGTATAGAATACACATACACATTAGATACAACCTTGTCCACTCATACTGTCTTGATCATACATCTTGTATCAGCTCGCACACAGTCTCTGGGGTACAGTGGAATAGCAAAGGCTCAGGAGGAGCCGGGCTGTACCTTTGTGCACTTTGCACAGCCAGGAGCCCCACCGGCCACAGTGACAGGGAGACCCTGCCCATCGTCAGCACCAGGTGGATGTCAGGAGTGTTTCCCAAGGGGAAGCATCACTTCCTCAGGTAGCACTCAGTAAGCCTTGGCTGTCAGAGCATCCTTTCTCTGCTTGTGAATTTCACACACTTGAAGTCTAGGGCAAAGGTGATATTTTATTTTTCCCCATGGGACTCCTTAACTATGGAGCACAGCATCTCTCCCCCTTACTGCAGGGTGCTGTGCACTGTCCTCCTGTGTCCTCTCCATTCAGGTCAACTTTTATCTATAAGGGTTTAAGACTGGTACCAACTTTCTAAAAGACACTTTCAAAGAAGTTTAGAACTCTCAGCCAGGTGTTGTGGTACACTCCTGTAGTCCCAGTACTTGTGAGGCTGAGACAGGAGGATTGCAGGTTCGAGGCTAGCTTCAGCAATTTAGTGAGACCCTGTTTCAAAATAAAATTTTTTTAAAAAGGGGAAGCTGGGGGTATAGCTCCAAGGTGGTTTTGATCCCCAGTACAAAAAAAAAAAAAAAAAAAGAAAGAAATAAAAATTCACTGTTTTATTTATAATCCACTTCTGAATTATAATAAATGTACCACTGTGAAGGAAGTAGGGCAACACACACACACACACACACACACACACACACACACACACACACACCATAGTTTTCACATATAACCTATGCAATCCTCCCATGTTCTTTAAATCACCTCTGCATTATTTAAATATACTTAATGCAATGTAAATTCTTTGTAAACAGTTGCTATCCTGTACTGTTTAAGGAATAATGACAAGAAAAATAGTCTGTACATGTTCAGTACAGATACAATTTTCATTTTTTTCAAATATTTTCAATCTGAGGTTAGTTGAATTCACAGGTGTGGAACCTACGAATACAGAGGGCTGACTGTGTGTGTGGGAGGTGTGTGTATAAATAGGAAAGTGTATAAAGATCAATGTCTGTGCCTTGTTTTCAATCTGTGATTTCCTATCTCCTGAGCAAGCTTCTCTGAGTTCTGATGATACAGTCTGGATGGTGCCACCAGTTAGCGCCACCTAGGGGCTGGCCAGGTTTTAACAGTGAATGGAGACAAAAACAAAACAAAACAAAACCAGGCTTTTCTTATGAATTTAGAATATCAACATCAAGTAGCAAAAATTGTTGTTTTTTTCCAATGTGTCATGTTAACTTGTACAACAAAAGAATGGTTTTAAAAACTCAATTGTTGTAGACATTTATGAAAATACTTTTTTTTTTTAAAGTTAGAAACATGGAAAAGGTTCATTGACAAATGAACACATTCAGAAGGGCAGGACTGGGTTGGAAAGGAGCTAGGAGCTCCAGCAACTCAGGATAGTGGAGGAGCTGGGAGGAAACCAGCCAAGGAGAGCAGGAGAAGTCGCTTCTTAGAAAAAGATCCTGTAGAAGAGGGAATATATTTTTACTCTATATCATGATGCAAAGCCAGGCCAGAACCACTGGGTGGCACTTTCAAAGAGGAAAATGGACTTTCTTGAGAAGGTATTTAGCTCTTTATTAAGGGCACATTCCTTATGAAGTATAGAGTTGAGTGAGGTGCTCTCTACTGCTCCTCCAAAATTCTGTGTTCCGTGATCTGAATGAAGAAAATCTGGTAACTTTATATAAAGAAGTCCTTGTTTCTGAGCCTGGTGGCACATGCCTATAATCCCAGTATTTAGGAGGCTGAGATGGAAGGATTACAGGTTTAAGGGGCCAGCCTGGGCAGTTTAGCGAGACCCTGGTTCAAAATAAAATAAGGTTGGGGTGTAGCTCAGAGGTGGAACACCCCTGGGTTCAACACACCAAAAAAGAAAAGAAAAGAACTCTTTGTTTACTATGATATGCCTCATAATTTTATTATCACATTATTATAACTTTGCATAATGAGCAAAATCATAACTAAATCTTTCCAGATCACTTGTATCAAAGTTTGAAAAATTCAGACTCCTGAAATTGGTCACTGTGGAATCTTGAACTCTGGCTTTAGCAAAGAATTATATTTTTATCTGTGAACATCTGTCACTCAGAGAGAGAGAGGGAGGCACATATGAACTAGAATAATGTAATCTTTAAGTGTAGAACAGATGTTGAGGACGGCTTTCCTTCTGAAAAGCTGGTCTGTGTCAGAGAGTTACCTTCACCACGGTGGCAGTCCTGTCCCCATCAACTGTTAGTGTCACTTGGTCATAATGTCTGTGAAAAAACTTAAGCTATTAAAATGATGGGCTTTTCTTTTCAAGCTCAAAATGTCCAAGTATTACTACTAAGGCTCCTGGAAACCTTGCATGTTAAGCATTATATTTTTCCCACTTCAGTAGATTATCATTTTATAATAGTAGTAATTATAATAGTAAACTAAATAAAAAGTGACTGGCCCAGGTCTTGCAATCCTTAGTTCCATAGTGACTATTTATTTTCATTGTGTGGGACAGTGAGGACTCGCGTTATGTAAGAATGGTTCGTGGGGGTAGGGGCCTTTGGAAATACAGGATTATCTTGTGGGTCAAGTTCATTTAAAAAGGACACAAGCTGGGCATGGTGGTGTATGCTTGTAATCCCAGTATGTAGGAGGGTGAGTTCCCAGGAGGATCCCAGGTTCCAGGCCAGCCTCAGCAACATAGCAAGACTCTCAGCAACCTAGCAAGACATTGTTTCAAAACAAAAATTAAGAACTGCTGGGAGTATAGCCTGGAGCTAGAATGCCCCTGAGTTTAATCCCCAGGACACCACACACACACACACACACACACACACACACACACACACACACACACACACCAATTAAAAATTAAAAGGGATGCAAAGTGTCTTTAAAAAAGTATGGGACCAAATACCCCCACTATTCCAGGTCTTTCTACTGAATGAAGTTGTTTGTCTTGGACCACATGGACTGGCTATCTCCCTCCTGTCACTAGTTCTTCTAGCTGGTTCTGGCTTTGACAAAAATATAAGATAAGCAAACCAACATCATCAGAATCCCTGCCCCCAGCATGTGCCCTTTAGGGTTTTAAGGGTTTGCCAGAAAATAGAAATATCAAGGTAGTGAAAATAGAGCCCTCAAGGAGAAATGCACTTGCCCACCCATCCACCCACCAGCACCTGCTCTGAGCTGGGCTCAGGGTGGCCACAGCTGGGAGCCATGCAGCTATGCTCTCCTGCGACTTAGCATCTGGTGCTGCCAGGGTCAGGGCAACTCTTTCCGTGGGGTTTCATCCTTTGGCTGAAAACCCTTCTTGGGATTTGGTCCTTGGTCTTGCATCTCTCCCCCCTCACTGCAGGGGACTGTGCTGTTCTCCTGTGCATTCGATTCAGTTAAGCTCTTAACTGTAAGGACTTAAGACTAGTACCAAAATTGGAGACACTTTCCTGGCATTCTGTAGATTGCCAGAATAGGGCCAGGGTGAGCTGGGAGGAGGGAAAAGCTGGAAGGATCCCAAGGCCAGAGTAGTGGCCCTCCGCTCCCATGTCTTTAAGGGTGTCTCTTACACACAGTCATTCACACCTCTTTACTGCTGTGGCCACTGCTCACCTTTGGCTAACCAAAGCTACTTCCCTGCCAGGGGGACAGTGATCTATTTGGCCTCCAGAAGAATGCATTTGTATTTTTGCCAGTGGGTAATGATATTGCTCAGTTGACCAAGTAGGAATGTAGTAAGAGTTTCTTTACTATTTTCCAGTTCAACCATTAGCACCCTCTCATTTTATCATGTCTTTCTTCTGATTTTCCCCCTCTGTTTGTGATATGAGAAATTGTTTCTTTCAAACAAAAGTACATGAGGAGTGGGTTTTTTTTTTAGTTGTATAGGAGATATTATATCTTTAGACTTCTTTTACAGAAGCCAATTGTAGCCCCCTCCCCTTTATAATTTAGATGTTTAATAAGTGCAGCAGCTCAAGGAATTGATTTTGTCATTAGTGCTTCTCCACTCAGGCTACACATTAGAATCATCTGGGGAGCTTTAAAAACAATTCCTGAATGCCAGATAGGAATGGGAGGTGGACTAGGTACTCGGGTTTGGGGGGTTGTTTTTTGTAACTCCACAAGTGATTCCAGTGTGTGGCTAGGATTGAGACACATGCTGTGGATTATTCTCAGAGCAGTGGCGATGCTGTTCTTGCTGGGATTTGTGTTGTTCATGTATCCAGCCAGCCTCCCTTGAAAGCTCCTACACTGGAGATGGAAAGCTGCTGGCAAGCTTAGAGTAGGAAGTTCTTAAAGGAAGGAAGTCCAGGGGACCAGTCCCCAGGGACAGGAGTAGTGAAGTGAGAAAGCTGATCCGACTCTCAGATTGTCTACGTCCTGGCAGGATTCTGTTATGGCTCACTCTTAATGCTACACTGGCCTGGGGCTATCCAGACCATAAAGTCTTTCCAGAGGCCATCCAGATCCTTTTAGAGGGAAGATGTTACTAAGGAGCATGAGGTGCACTTGTTAAATAGAGACTTAAAGGCACAGAATCCCATTCACCTAATGTCCTTGAAAGCTGAGAACCTACCACTAACACAGAGACTAAATACGGTTCTCCTGGTTCTTCTAACTGCACAGGTAGGCATGTGTCTGCTTTCACTCTGGTTTAAATCATTTACTTCTGTTTTTACGGAAGACCTTGCACTTTAGAAAGAGAACAAAACGTCTTGGTGAAATAATAGTGTCAGTGAACATCTCTCAAGTAAAGACAATGCAAAGCCAGTTTGCCATCCCTATTAGATGGTTTGGAAAGTGTTTGCTTGTCATCTCAGGCCTTTTTCAGAGTGATGGTGCCTGTGTCATATGTGAGAGATCTCGGGGGAAACCAACTGGGTTGGGGGAACAGACTGTGAGCAACCCTTTAGAGAGTTGAGCCTTTGAGTTTCTGGCTCTTTGGCCTGTTGACAAAACAAGGCCTCCCCTTTATCTGTGCGAGACCCTGAACTTACCTTCCCAAGTCCTGAGTCTGCATGTACCACCTGGGATTAGATATCTTTATGTGCATACAATGAAAAGTGGCCTAGAAAATACCAGTGAGTATGGACTTTAAAACTAGACAGACCTGAACTGGGTGTTGTGGCACATGCTGGTAATCCCAGTACTTGGGATGCTGAGACAGGAGGATTGCAGCATTCAAGGCCAGCCTTGGCAATTTAGTATGCCCCTGTTAAAAAACAAAAAAACTAGGGCTGGGGGGGTGTGGTTCGGAGGTATAATGTCCCTGGGTCAATCCCTAGCAACACAGGGGACACACACACACACACACACACACACACACACACACACACACAAACACACCCAGTAAGAAAAATAACAGTAATTAGAGCTACAGCTACATTTACCATTTACTAGTTGTGCCATCTTTGGAAGGTTATTTGTTTCTTTGTCTATAAAATTGGATTAATAAACTGGATGTGTTGGCACATACCTGTAATTGTACTTGGGAGGCTGAGACAGGAGGATTGCAGGTTCAAGACAAGTCTCAGTAACTTAGTGAGACTCTCAGCAACCTCATGAGACCTTGTTTCAAAAAAGTAAATAAATAAACAACAAAAAAAAAGCAGAGGTGGGAACGTATCTCAGAAGTAGGATGCTTCTGAGTTCAATCCTCTATACTACAAAAGAAAAAAAAAAAACAAAAGCAAAAACGGAGTATTTATTTGAGAGGGTGTTTGGGTAAGAGTTAAATGAGATGATGTACAATAAAAACATTTAGCCCACTAATTGGAAAATAGGGAATACCCAGTAAATATCAGCTGCTGTTATTATTATTACTACTGATAAATGGGTTTCTGCCATGTACACCTAAAGTAAAGAGAAGTAATTGGAAGCAAAAGTATCTGATTGAAGTACTGACTCCGGCTGCCTTTCTTCCCTGTGGGAGTCTTGGGGGCCAGTTGGATCTTCAGGTACTCTTCTCTCTTCCCTTCTGTGCTCTGTGCTGCTCTCTGGCCTAGCCACTAGACTCTTGAGTATAATATTTACATGCAAAGCAATTTAAAATTTTTAAATTCTTTCCACACCAAGAATCTTCCATTTTAAATGGTTCAGCCATTTGCTAGCACAGAATTCATTAAAAAACTATTGTGTGGTGAGACATACAAAAGCACACTGGGGCAAATGCCCCAGGTCTAGAGGATTCTGAATATCTCAGATAATTAGCCACCAGGGGTCGGGAAGGAGCCACAACACTAAATCCTCAGCCCTAATGCACTCACTTGAACTGTCTCCAGATCATGTCGCACGAGCTCTTCTCCAGGTTTAGCCTCCGGCTCTTTGGACGGTGATAACATGGGAGCTGCTCTAGTGGAATTGCTTCCTTTTGCTGTTCCTGATTAGAAGAACAACCATTCACTCTGCGGGAAGCGGTGTTTTTCTGTGATGAGCCAAGGAACACAACAGGAAGGACATGCTATTCAAAGGACAATTTGACCTTGTGGGGCTTTCATTTGGGAGAACATCCACATACTGTAACTTCAGCTTGTATAGTCTCAGACTGCAGAGTCAAGAGAATGCCAAGATCTAAAGTGTTTTTAGAAACTTGGGTTCTTAGATATCAAAGAAAGAACTGCAACGACTACTAAAATAACTCAGAAAATGCCAGGTGGAGACTGGCCTGAGGTCTTGGAAAATGAATTCTTTCCTATGGAAAAGCTGCCAAGGACACCAGATGAGGAGATGGAAAGAGAGCTTGGACTTCAGTGCTCTGGGAGGGGGGTGTTCCCTCCAGATCACACCCAAGAAAATAAAGAAGCGCCAAACATCCATGTCGCTCGATTGTATTTGTGTAAGGTAGGGATTCTCAGGGTGTCCTTTCTGAGTGGGTAGCAACAGCCACTAGTCACTGTCACTCTGTCTGTCTGTTTGCTTAAGGAAAGTTTGCTTTGCTTCTGTGACTCTGGACACCTTGCCTGAATAGATAGCTCAACAAACTTCGTGCAGAGATGAAAAGAGACTTCATGCCGGCTGAGAGCCCATGGGTGGTGGCCGCAGCGGTCTTGGTTGAGGGTGGTAGTAGACTGGGCTGGTGGAGGGAGTTGATGGACAGGTCCACTGTCCCTCTGAGGTGGCTGCTTCTCCTTTCTTGCCACTTCTCCATGACAAAGCGGGTACCTAGATGGTTTCTTGTCAACACTTGCCCTTGGCTTTTCATTTCAATGCTTCTGTATAGCTTAAGTGAATAGAGAGTGACTGGAATAGAGTGCAGATGAATAATCGTCCCCTTTCCTAAACTAACTTCTCATGTAGCTCACCTGTGCATGGTGCTCCATTTAAACACAGACCCTCCTGCTCCTCTGGGTATCCAGAACTCTGCAGGGATCTGGCCTGAGCTTGAAGCATCTCTCATCTAGATGTTAGCCTAGCCTGAGGCTTTCTAGGAATTCTTTTACTGCTCTAAGGTTTTTCTAAGGCTTTGGTGAAATCATATGAATTAAGAGAATGGATGCCACAAACTTCAGAGAAAGTAGAGGACTTGTGCAAATTTCCCAGGGTGGCATGCTCTACCCTGCTCTGAAATTTCTTCTTTTTCTGGACTATAGACAGTACTTGGAGGCAGGAAGGCCTTGTTTGGTGGAGCATATGGTGAGATGCCAGAGCTTCTCCACCACTGCAGAGGACCTCCCGGGTGTTATGCCCTAGTGCCTCCTGCACCTTCCTCTAATCCTGGTGCTGGTCCAGGCTAATGAGAGATCTTCTTAAATCTGGGTTCCTTGCTTCCCAGGATCTATCTCACTCAACCTGCTTGGCTGTCTTTGCTGGTATCCCTCCATTCACCTCTTTTCTGTCTGTCAAACCTGAGTTATGTGTTCAATCCTGCCTGCCATTCTGCCCACCCCATCCTATCCTTCATTACCCTCCTTTTAACTGGACCCTTAGCTTTGATGATTTTTTTTTTTCAGTACTGGGGATTGAACCCAGGGACATTCTACCTCTGAACTGCACTCCTACCTCTTTTTATTTTTTTATTTTGAACCAAGATCTTGCTAAGTTGCTGAGGGTTGCCTTAAACCTGCCTTAGTCTCCCAAGTCCTGGGATTACAGGTATGTGCCACCACACCTGGCTTTAGACTGAATTCTTAAGGCTGCATCTTGTCTCGTGGTCACTCAAGCCTCCACCCAAAGGAGATGCTCCTCCAAAGTTTGAGGCAAAATTTATTTATAGTAAGTGATAATGTTATAGTTTCATATTCTAGTGTTTAACTAGTCTTCTTTATCTTTAAACCTGAATTTTTTTTTAATCCAAAATGTGAAACTTTTAGAAGGTATCCGAAAGAGCACGATGTGCCTGCCTTTGTTCCCTGTGTGTCCTAGAAAGAGCAATTGCAGGAGCATTTGGTGACAAGTAATGATTAGGGTTTTCATGGTATCAATGGTCTTTTCTAGAGAGAAGGTCTTTTCTTTGTAAATGTGGCTGAATCCATGTTCTCTAAGGTAAAAGAAGCTGGGCATAGTGGCACACACCTATAATTCCTGTAGTTGGGAGGCTGAGACACGAGGATCACAGGTTCAAGGACAGCTTTAGCAAGTAGTGAAACTTTCATCAACCTAGTGAGACCTTGTTTCCAAATAAGAAATAAAAATTGGGCTTGGGGTGTAGCTCAAAGATAGAATGCCTCTGGGTTCAATTCTCAGTACCAAACAAAAATAAATAAATAAGATAAAATATTAAAGATGAGGTTCTTATTTTTTTATTCTTGCCCAGTTCTCTTCTTCTTTCCTCTGCCCTCCCTTCTTCAGAGGCAATTCGGTCTCCATTCAGGACCGAATTGATCCTACTACAGAGATATATGTCTATTATTAGTATATGTCTATTAGTAGTATGTGTCTATTAGTATATTTTGTGTTGAAAAAATTACACAGATTTTAATTTATAATATATAAAATAAACTTTATTGCACATACTTTACAACTTACCTTTTTGTGCTAGTGTGTATTAAACCTAGTGGCCCTGTACCGCTGAGCAGTACTCTCAGCCCTTTATATTTTGAGACAGAGTCTTGCTAAGTTTCTCAGGCTGGCCTTAAACTTTTGAGCCTTCTGCCTCAACCTCCTGAGTAGCTGGGATTACAAGCAGGTGTGGGCCACTTTTTCCTAATTTTACTTTTGATGTTATTGCATGTAGATTTAAGTTCTTTAAGTGGCTGTCTAATATACCTTTATTTGAATATATTATAATTTACTTGTCCTAGCAATAGACATTAAGTTTGTTTCCAAAGTTTTCTTTTACAAACAATGCAAAACATGTCCATGTGCTTCTCTAACTAGAAAATATACCTAGAGAAAGAATTACTGGGACTTGGGGTTGATGTAGTTCCATCTGTACCGTACATGGGCCAGTAGCTTTGCAAAGTACACCCACACTGCCCCTGTGAATGAGACAGCAGGTTTTCCCAAATGCTCATCACCGCCAGGCACTGCATGGACTATAATTTTGGCCAGTTATGAAATAGCATCTCATTGTTTAAATTTTGATGACTTGAAATAAGCTCGCCAACCATTCAGGCTTCCTCCTCTATGAATTATGCTCAGACCTTTTTTGTGTGTGTTGTGTGTGTGGTACTGGGGATTGAACCCAGGGGCATTCTTCTGTGAGCCTCGCCCTCACTCCTATTTTATTTTATTTTGAAACAGGGCCTCACTAAGTTGCTGAGGCTGTCTTTGAACCTGCAATCCTTCTGTCTTAGCCTCCCAAGTACTGGGATTATAAGCGTGTACCACCATGCCCAACTCTCTTTGTTAATTTTTATGTTAGGTTGTTTTTCTCCTGCTGATTTGTATAAACTCTACATGTTATCAGTATTCATCATGTTGTATCCTAGCCAATGATGTTTGTTTGTGATGTCTCATATTATGCAACTTTTCAATTTGGATAGTGTTAAAGTTATCAATTTTTTGTGCTATTATGTCTTGTTCATAAAGACATTTTCTGTAGTAGTTTTAAAGTTTTTTTTTTTTTCATCTTTAGGTCTTTAATTACAACCGCATGCCCATTCTCTCCATTCTTCCCTTATTGTTTTTCTCTATAGCATTCATCTTCCGATATACCATATACTTCACTTGTCATTTTTCTTATTTATTTGGTTTGCTATCTCTTTCCCTCCACCAGAATGTAAGCTCTATGAGGGCAAGGATTTTTGTTTGTTTTGTTCATGCCTATATTCCTAACATCTGGAATGGTCACTGGTATATACTAGGTGCTCAATAAATATTTGCTGGACAAATAAAGAATAATCCATGTGGGATTTTTTTTTTGCATATATGATATGACTAGGACTCCTTTTTAAAAGAATTTTTTGGGGGAGGGATCATGAAAAGCTTGTTTCTCCAACATCATTGCCCACTGCTTTTTTTTTTTTTATGTCACCTTTATCAAGTTATAGTTCTTTCCCCTGTGCCATTGTCTTTCAATATCCCTTTCTTCCTGCTCTTTTGCTGAAGTAGGAAAACCCAGTCCTGGGGCTTAGTGGTGGGAATGGGGATGAGGAGGAGCCAGGTAGGACACACAGGGATCTCTTCTCTGATGGACAATGGGTAAACATTTAAGAAGTGCCTTTTGTGAACTAAGTGCAAAAATGGGCCCGAGTTCTTGCTCTCAAAGGACTTCTTGGCTGACATTTAAACTCCTAAGTCTTGAGGCAGAATGTTGTCAGCCCAGAGAGCACAGAAGCTGGACAACATGGTGGTGAAGTTTCAGGTTCAGAGAAACTAAAATCTGGATTTTCATCCCTCTTTTGTTCCTGACTAGACTTGATATCTTCAGCAAATCACTTGTCCTCTCCAGGATTCCAATTCCTTATCTATCAAGTGAGAATGATCATGCTAGGACCTCCTCCAGAGGTGGGTGTAAGGACTGACTGATAGTGCACGTGCTAGGTGCTTATTAGCGATGTGCCTATGAATATGAGCCAGTGTGGGTGCAGAGAGTTTAGGGAGGAGGCAGTGTTTGATCAGGTCTTGCAGGATGACTTGGATTCTTCTAAGCAGGAATTGAACAGGTATGCCGTACAAGATACAGAAGAAATCAAAACAAAAACATGAACACCAGAAAGTATAGGGCGAGTCCACACAGCATGAAATCTAGTTTGACTGGATTGTAGGAGGCTATGATAGATAGGAGGTAGAAGTGTAGGTTGAGACCAGTTGTCTTGGGTGATCAGCATCAAGCCAAGAAAAATGTTTTCTTACTACTCTGCTCGTCATCCCCAAGGCTCCCCACTGCCCAATCAGATCTGAGTCCCAGAGTGATGCCTCTGGCTGGGGGCACTGGCAAGAGGAGAGGAAGGGCAGGAAGGGTGGTTGGGAGTAGAGCTTAGCTAGTGCTGGGAAGGACTCATATTCCAGGGAGCTTGAACTGCATGAACATTTTTGAAAATACCATTTTTTAGCTGGGCATGATAGTACATGTCTGTAATCCCAGTACTTGAGAGACTGAGACAAGGAGGATCACAGGTTTGAGGACAGCATCAGCAATGTAGCAAGACTCTAAGCAACCTAGCTAGGCCCTGTTTCAAAAACCACCAACCAAAAAATAAATAAAAAGGGTTTGGGGTATAGCTCCTGGGTTAAATCCTCAGTACCGCAAGCAAACACACAGACACACACACTCTCACAAAATTAGTGCTAGCTTTGTGCCAGGTGCGTGTGTGTGTGTGTGCGTGTGTGTGTGTGTGTGTGTGTGTGTGTGTGTGTGTGTGTTTCAGCATTTGGTATTTTGTATGTGAAACTGCATCTATCAAGGAAAACACAGGGATAAATAAACTGCTTCCCCACTTCTCCGTTCCATCTGCCTCCTCTAAAGTCAGGGGGAAAAGAGCAGTGCAAAAGATCCATGCCAGCAGACCCTTCATAAAGGATTACGGCGGGCCTTCTTCCCAGCCTCACCTCACCCAGGGCAGCACTGCAGCTCAAACTTGTTGCCCCAGGGAGGCTGGAAGCATACAGACCTCCAAACAGCAGGTGGGTGAATAGAAGAGCCTGGCCTTCAGCACCAGGGACCCCTGTGCCTGAGCCCTGCCGGTCTACATGACCAGCGAGGGGAGGGATGATGATGAACAGCCCGGAACCTTGATTTCCTTCTCCAGGTGGATAATCACATAGGGTTGTTTCTGAGCATCGTGAGCTAAACCAGCAAAGGCCTGGTGGTCCCTAACTCTTCCTTCCCTCCCAGTGGGTACGCTCAGATTGGGAGGCCAGCTTTTCATACTTCCCCAACATTTTGTAGCCAAGCCATTTTTAGGCACTCCGGAGAATCAGAGCACTGTTCCTCTCCTTAAAGAGAAGTTAGGTGATTTTTAATAGAAGATGGAATCAAACCAAATTAGATTATTTTATCTCAGAAGCCAGTTGAAACAGATCCTTTTTGAGTAGTGTTCTATTATTATATATTACTTAATAGAAAAATTGATTAAAATATGTGCCTTGTTCATATCTAGCCTGGCTGAATGCCACAAGACACATTAATTGAAAATGAATTCCCACAAACCTAATTAAGCATCGTGAAGATGAAAAATGTGCCTTTTCCCCTCCATTCCTTCATTGATTTTTCATTTTCCCCACTCAGAGATTCATTTAGCAATTTTTTCAGTTGAGTTTTGTTGTGGCCTTAATTCATTCCCTTCACCCCCCCCCCCACCCATGAGATAATGTACCATTTCCCTCATCCTTATTAAACTGTTCTTTCATGCTGACTACGACAGGGTAGATTCTGATCTTGCCCTATTTCTGTATGCATTATTGTGTGTTTTCTTTTTTAAAGGAGGCTAAACTTTATTATTTTTTATTCTTACATTTTTGTGGTGACTTTTATCAAGGAGAAGGGACTTTAAAAATATAATAACTGTTAAGTTACAATGTTACAAGATCTCTAAAATAGAAGTAAGGGAAACTGTAGCAAAAAATAAACCTTTCCAGAGGAAGAGTGTAAAATATTAATTATTCTCACTTTTTCCTAGCACAGTATATGGGGCTCAAAGATGAGTTCTTGAGGGAAATGGAGACAACTGTTTGCCAAAGGGATTAAGAGACCAAGTTGAAAACAAGGCCCTGTCAGGACACGAAGAAAGAAAGGGGGAAGGTGATGGAGGCCTGTGTAAGTTCTAGAAGGTTACTGCTTGTCTTGTTCTCTCCCTGCCCAGGCAGCTTACT